>VWZE01014428.1:170-11861 GCA_013396675.1 Eubucco bourcierii | reverse complement strand
TGATCCTTGAGGTCCCTTCCAACCTTACCATTCTATGATTCTATAAGACACATCCAGGTCTCATCAATATTTGTTTGTTCTCTTATTTTCCATTAGAGGCTCACATCTCTCCACCTTAACAGGCAGACATCTGATTGTGGAATCACTCTGGAAGTGTTTCCCACTATAAACCGCAGCACTTAACTTTTCCTGATTCTGGCTCCTTTGGGTATTTTTCACACCTGTTTCATTTTTGTCACTCCCCAGGAAGGACAAGAAACCATGGCCACTCTGTCTGCAGCACTTGGGGCAACAACCATTTCAAGACTTTTGATGGAGACATCTACCAATTCCCTGGCCTTTGCGAGTATAATTTTGCTTCTGACTGCCACAGCTCTTACAAGGAGTTCTCTGTCCATGTCCAGCGTGCTCTGAACAGCAACAACCACCCTCAGATCCAGTACATCCTGCTGACAATCAAGGACTTCACAGTCTACCTCAGACCAAAAGTGGCTGTGGTGGATGGGAAGATGTAAGTTCCTTTAGTGTCACAGTTATTTCAGAGAAGTTGGATGGGAAGGGGAAAGGAGGATTGGTTCTTTACACAGCTTATCTGTGTAGCATTAAGGCCTGGTGAGAGGCCTTGAGCACAGCCCTATGGAGAGAGGCTGAGGGAGCTGGGATTGGTTAGCCTGGAGAAGAGGAGGCTCAGGGGAGACCTTCTTGCTGTCTCCAGCTACCTGAAGGGTGGTTGTAGCCAGGAGGAGGTTGCTTTCTTCTCTCAGGTAAGCAGCAGCAGAACAAGAGGCCACAGTCTCAAACTGTGCCAGGGGAAGTTTAGGCTGGAGGTGAGGAGAAAGTTCTTGCCTGAGAGAGTCATTGACTGCTGGAATGGGCTGCCCAGGGAGGTGGTGGAGTCACCATGGAGGTGTTCAAGGCAGGTTTGGACGTGGCACTTGGTGCCATGGTCTGGTCTGGAGGGTTGTGGGAATGGGTTGGACTTGCTGAGCTTTGAGGTCTCTTCCAACCTTGGTGATACTGTGATAAGGTAACTGCTACAGGCACTTCCACAAGCAAAACAAACAAAAAGAACCAACCAAGCAAAAAAAACCTCTTTGATAATCCAGCAGAAAAATTGCTTTGAGGAGGAGCTTTGGTGTTAATCATCAGTTCTAGACTGGCACAAGGGATGGTCTCACAGAACTGTCAGGGCTGGAAGGGGCCACAAGGAGAATCCAACTCCAACCCCCCTGCCATGGTGGGAGTTACACCTCACACTAGAGCAGGGTGCTCACAGCCACATCCAGCCTGAAACACCTCTAGTGTTGGGACTTCCATCACCTCCCTGGGCAACCTGTTCCCAGGTCTCACCACCCTCATGGTGAAGAATTTCTTCTTCACATCCAGTCTGAATCTCCCCATTTTCAACTTTGTTCCATTTCCCCCAGTCCAATCCTTACCTGACAGCCTAAAAAGTCCCTCCCCAGCTTTCTTGTAGCTCCCTTCAGATACTGGAAGGCCACAAGAAGGTCTCCCTGAAGCCTTCTCTTCTCCAGACTGAACAGCCCGACTCTCTCACCCTGTCCTTACAGCAGAGCAGCTCCAGCCCTCCAATGCAAGTCAGGAAGAGATTTTCATGCAGGAAAGAAAGCAGCTCACCATCCGGATCTGTCGCTGCCATGAAGTGATTTATTTTCATTTGCTTTATGGCATCACCTTCAGTTTACCTTAGCAGATGGTCCAGCAAACCCTCAAACATGAGGAAGCATTTCCCAGGGGTCTTCTTCTCTTCTTTTGTGGCTTCAGAGAGGTGGTTTGTTTCCTGATCTTTCCAAATGATTCTTTAATGTCCAGTGGCCCTTCCTCAAGGCATTATAACAGGTACAACACAGGGCAGAATTTACTCCAGTTTGTATGTGGCTATAGGTAGCTTTTCACAGGAAGGTGTAATGGTTTTCTCTTCCTGGAATGTGGTTGCACAAGGAACTTGTCTGACACTATAACTGATGCCAAGTAGTTTCTTAGCCTATGCTTTCCTGCCATTAACCTCTCCTTTCAGGGTGTCTATAGCTGCTGGAGCAGCTCTCCTATGAGGGCAGGCTGAAAGAGTTTGGGCTCTGCAGCCTGGAGAAGAGAAGGCTTCAAGGAGACCTTGGAGTAGCCTTCCAGTAGCTGAAGGGGGCTACAGGAAGGCTGGGGAGGGGATATTGACAAGGTCTTGTAATGCAAGGACAAGGGGCAATGGGTTTGAACTGGCAGAGGGGAGACTGAAACTGGATGTCAGGAGGAAATCCTTTGCATTGAGGGTGGTGAGACACTGGCACAGGGTGCCCAGGGAGGTTTTGGCTGTTCCCTCCCTGGAGGTGTTGAAGGCCAGGTTGGATGAGGCCTTGAGTGACCTGTGCTAGTGGGAGGTGTCCCTGCCTATGGCAGGGGGTTGGAACTAGCTGATTTTTGAGGTCCCTTCCAACCTTACCATTTTATGATCCTAGGAGATGTATCCCATGCTCTGATAACTGTAAAGTGAAGAGCTGCCCAGATCTCTTGAGGTCTGGTTGTCCAGAGGATGAGCAATGCAGCCAAAAATAGATATAATTGCTTGTGTGGTCTTGCTTGCTGTTTAGATGTGGAGGGGAGCTGAGCATGGTGAAAATGTCTGGGGGTCAATGGGTGGAGAAATGTCACTGACAGAAGACTTGGAGCTAAAATTCTGCCAATCGAGAGGCTGAGTGAGGAGGAGATGTGCATAGACAGGAGCCCTGGTAGGGAGCAATTGCATTGGCAGATCTATAGGAGGTGAGCTGGTGGATTTGGCTGGATTCCACTTCTGGCTGAACAGGTTTTAGTTCTTCAGGGTGTATAGGATGAGGCTGGTTGCCACTGTCCTGGATAGTGCACTGCAAGGTAGATGGACAAGTGTAGAATCATAGAATGGCTTAGATTGGAAAGGACCTTAGAGATCCTCCCTGCCATGGGCATGGATGCCTCTCAACCAGAATCAGCTGCTTAAGGTCTCATCCAACCTGAGCTTTAATATCCCCAGACAGGAGCCATCTACAGCCTCCCTAGGGAGCCTATCCACAGTCTCACCACCCTCATACCGAAGAACTTCTCCAGAAACAGAGAAACCGCTCTTGGCATCCCTGATCCCACATACCCAGGGTGTCTTGTTTTAATGAGGCATAAAAACCTCCTCTCTCTCTGACACATGAATTGCTGATGGACTGGTCACATGGACTGATTGAGATCCAGTCTCAATCTACCCTCCCTCAGCTCCAAACCATTCCCCCTTGGCCTGGCTCCAGACCCCTCAGCATAAGTCTCTCTGCAGCCTTCCTACAGGATCCCTTCAGGCACTGGCAGCAGCTCTGAGCTCCCCCTGGAGCCTTCTCCTCTGCAGGCTGCACCCACCCTGTTCCTTCAACCTGTCCTCACAGCAGAGCTGCTCCAGCCCTGGCAGCATCTTTGTGGCCTCACTCCAGCACCTCTGTGTCCTTCTGCTGAGGACACCAGAACTGGAGGCAGGATTGGAGGTGAGGTCTGAGCAGGGCAGAGCCAAGGGGCACAATCCCCTCTCCTGCCCTGCTGCCCACACCGCTCTGGCTGCAGCCAGCGCACAGCTGCCTGTTGGGCTGCAGGAGGGCACTGCTGGCTCCTGGGCAGCTGCTCACCAACCAATACAACTAAGCCTCTTTCTTCAGAGCTATTCTTAACCCACTCTATCAAACCTCTATGCTCAGCCTTCTGCCAAATATCCTCTGTCACATTAAGTCCTCTTACTGTCACTGTGGACAAGCTTGATCCTGACAACCAACAACTAAGGAATTAACTACAAACTGCTGAATTTCTCTTTACACTTTCCTTTCTTTTCAAACCTTTTTTCCTGGCTGTCCTGTGCTTTTTGGACTCACTCCTGAGGGGGAAGCTCTCTTTACAGAGTAGCATTCTGAAATGGCTCTGAAGGAGGATCTGAAATGGTTGTCAGATCTTTTGGTAAAGGAAGGCTTCTGCTTAGGTTGTTGCTTCTTTCTCTGAAGTTAACTTACCAGGGAGTGTTTGGATATTCCCTCTTAAAACCACAATGATGACAGACATGAGATTTTTTATTTATTTTTTTTTTTTTCTTAAAGAACTTTTACCTCTGGGGAGGCTTTGCCTCTGGAATTGCTTTGCAATTCATGTGTCAGAGAGAGAGGGGGGTTTTATGCCTCATTAAAACAAGGCATCCTGGGTATGTGAGATCAGGGATGCCAAGAGCGGTTTCTCTGTTTCTGGAGATGTTTGGCTTGTTGCACACATTAATGTGTTCCCCCCACAATGGTTCTGCAGTAATGCAAAGTTTCTGGTTTCCTTTCTAGTGTGAAGACCCCTTACTACAGCTCTGGCTTGCTCATTGAGAGCAGTGACATCTACACCAAGGTTTATGCCAAGTTTGGCCTGAGCCTGATTTGGAACCAGGAGGATGCACTGATGGTATGTATGATCCAGGCTGGATGGAGACCTCAGCAACCTGCTCTAGCAGGAGGTGTCCCTGGCCATAGCAGGGAAGTTGGAACTAGATGAACTTCAAGTTCCCTTCCAACTCTAACCAGTCTTTGAGTCTACACAAGCACCTTTTTATTGGTGTTTCCTGAGCTGTGCAGAGTGTTGCTGTGTACTGACCACAGTCAGAATGCCAAGCACTATACAGAGACAGAGCATTAGGCTGACTCATCCAACTGACACTCCCAGGACCTTCCTTTAAACAAAACCTGCCTTTCTCTGCAATGGGATAGAGGTAGCAGTAAGGCATGCAGATGGGTTTAGTCCCAAGCAAAAGAGAAGCAGCTGAACAGTAGCTGAAGGTTTGCTGGAGCTCGCACCAGCCAATCTGCACTGCCTTTCATTTCTCTTTTAAAGCACTCTCCTTGTCGACTTCCTTACTTCATACCAAGTTTTCACTTTCGCCCCAGTAAGGGAAAAGAAGCAAAAAAAGTCTTATGATGTTAAGAATAATTTTTTTTTCCTCTTCATCTCTCTCACTGTGAAGGTTTTTTCCCGTTAGTGAAGCACAGGAGGTTTAGTGATTTCTTCTATTCTTTTTTTTTTTTGGTTGGTTGGTTTGTTTCTTTTCTCTCTTTTTCTTTATTTATTTTTAGATCTATATCTTGTACATTATTTATTTGCCTATTGTGGTATATTTTTTATATTTCTTTGAATTTATTTATTTATTTATTTGGTTATTATATGTATATTAGTGTATATTTATATATGTTGTATATATAGATGATCTATTTTCTGTGATGTATATAACACACATTAATTATGTAGATCATTACATGCTTAAATATTATATAGCACTATAGATTGAGATCTAGTTTAACATGTGTCATATGTATTTATATATACTAGATCATGAATATTATAGACTATATACCTCTCTAATGATATACATATAAAATAAATGTATATATAATATATAGGCTGCATATAATAGTATCATACCTATAATATAATAACATATTATAATAATTATAGTGTATAATTATATATTATATACTATATGTATTATATCTTATTGTATGTATACTATATATTATATAGTATATATAGTATATACCATATATATATAGTATATACCATGTATATTATATACAATCTGTATATAATACATGATATATAATATATATTATGTATACATATATATGTGGATACATATATAGATTATATATACCTATATATGTGTATATATAATATATATTATATATTATATTATATAGAGTCATAGAATCATAGAATGATAAGGTTGGAAGGGACCTCAAGGATCATCATGGGTTTAAACTGGCAGAGAGGAGATTTAGACTAGATGTTAGGAGAAAGTTCTTTACAGTGAGGGTGGTGAGACACTGGCACAGGTTGCCCAGGAAGGTTGTGGCTGCTCCCTCCCTGGAGGTGTTCAAGGCCAGGTTGGATGAGGCCTTGAGTGACCTGTACTAGTGGGAGGTGTCCCTGCCTATGGCAGGGGGTTGGAACTAGAGGGTCCTTGAGGTCCCTTCCAACCTTACCATTCTATGATCTAGTTCCAACCCCCTGCCATAGTATATAATAATACAATATTATAATCATGATATCTAATGATAATATTATATTCTAGAATAAATAACAATATCTAAAATACATATAATGTATAGAAATAATATATAAAATACATATACTATATAGGATATCTATATAATAATATACATAGTTATGTAATATAATTTACAGTGAAGGTGGTGAGGCACTGTAACTGGTTGCCCAGGGAGGTTGTGGCTGTTCCCTCCCTGGAGGTGTTCAAGGCCAGGTTGGAGGAGGCCTTGAGTGACCTGTGCTAGTGGGAGGTGTCCCTGCCTCTGGCAGGGGGTTGGAACTGGCTGATCCTTGAGGTCCCTTCCAACCTTACCATTCTATGATTCTATAATATATGTGTTATAGGTAGTATATAAATGCAAATTATGTGTTTACATCTATATGTTGTATAGTTATTAACTGTGGTGCAGTTTGTTTTGCGAGAGCTGTGTCCCTAACTGTTTTATGGTTATCATCACTTACCAGTGTTCCTTTTGAGTAAAGGTAGAGAGGGACCTGGGAGTGCTGGTTGACAGCTGACTGAACATGTCAGCAGTGTGCCCGGGTGGGCAGCAGAGCCAATGGCATCCTGGCCTGGAGCAGGAGCAGTGTGGCCAGCAGGAGCAGGGCAGTCCTTTTGCCCCTGTGCTCAGCACTGCTCAGGCCTCACCTTGAGTGCTGTGCCCAGTTCTGGACCCCTCAATTCAAGAGAGATGTTGAGGTGCTGGAAGTTGCCCAGAGAAGGGCAGCAAGGCTGGGGAGGGGCCTGGAACACAGCCCTGTGAGGAGAGGCTGAGGGAGCTGGGGGTGTGCAGCCTGCAGAAGAGGAAACTCAGGGCAGAACTCATTGCTCTCTGCAGCTACCTGAAGGGAAGTTGTGGCCAGCTGGGGTTGGGCTCTGCTGCCAGGCACCCAGGGACAGAAGAAGAGGCCACAGCCTGAAGCTGTGCCAGGGCAGGTTCAGGCTGGATGTTAGGCAGAAGTTGTTGGCAGAGAGTGATTTGCATTGGAATGGGCTGCCCAGGGAGGTGGTGGAGTGCCCATCCCTGGGAGGCTGGATGAGGCACTTGGTGCCATGGGTTAGTTAATGAGAAGCTTTTAGGTGATAGGTTGGACTCAATGATCTCAGAGGTCTTTTCCAACATGGTTAACTTTCTGATTCTGTAAATCCCTTTGCTTTGGAATGCCTTCATATACCTAATAATTATTTTCTACTTTTCTTTTTTTTCTTTCCATTATATAGGTGGAACTGGACAGCAAATTTGCTAACAGTACCTGTGGTCTCTGTGGGGATTACAATGGAATCCCAATCTACAATGAGTTTATTGATGGAGGTGAGTCACCCTGAGTGACCTGAAGATGTCTCTGTTCACTGTAGAGGGTTTGACATGATGGTCTTTGAAGGCATCTTGCTCCCCAAACCAGTCTATGATTCTATGGTCCTACTATAATGGCAGTTACCATAGAATCATAGACTCACAGAATCAGTCAGGGCTGGAAGGGACCACAAGGAGCATCCAGCTCCAACCCCCCTGCCATGCCCAGGGACACCTCATACTAGATCAGGCTGGCCACAGCTTCATCCAGCCTGGCCTTAAACACCTTCAGGGATGGGGCCTCAACCATCTTTCTTATGCAACCTGTTCCAGGGTCTCACCACCCTTGTGCTGAAGAGCTTCTTCCTAACATCCAGTCTGCATCTCCCCATTTCCAGCTTTGTTCCATTTCCCCCAGTCATATCAGTACCTGACAGCCTCAAAAGTCCCTCCCCAGCTTTCTTGTAGCCCCCTTCACATCAGACAGTCTGTTAACCACTGTGCTTAGGAGCACCACAAGAGAGCCAATTTCATCTGTGGTTGCCCCAGTATAAACTTTATATCCCAGCCCTGTAAATGATCTAAGCCTGCTTTATTCCAGATGAATCTTCCTGTTCTTTTCTCCTTACCACTTCACATTTTCAAGCACAGTCAGACACAATTCAAAGCAAAGACCTGTGTCTAACAGGCATATCTGATGCCACAGTAACTGTTTCCCTTGATCAGTAGAGTCCCAGGAATCAGATCCTCTCTGTTGTCAATTCTGGGGGCTCAGCAAGTTCTCTTTGTAATTAATTTTTTTCTCTTGTAGATGACAGCTACAACTCAATCACATATGGGAATTTACAGAAGATCAACAAACCTTCTGCCAAATGTGAGGATCCTGATGAATCTCAGGCTCTTCCAAGCTGCAATGAGCATGTGAGTATTCCTGAGGGTGAACTTCACTTACAGGGATGCATGGAGACACGTGAGGAGCTGGGAAGGCTTTGTCCCCTCTGGACCAGATGGTTTCTCCTTTCTTTCTGGACTGTTGCTGTTCAGGAGACAATTAATTGCAAGGCAGGAAACCACACCTTGAGTGCTGTGTCTAGTTCTGGGCTCCTCAATTTCATAAAGATGTTGAGGTGCTTGAATATGTTCAGAGAAGGGCAGCAAGGCTGGTGAGGGGCCTGGAGCACAGCCCTGTGAAGAGAGGCTGAGGGAACTGGGGGTGTGCAGCCTGCAGAAGAGGAGGTTCAGGGCAGAGCTCATTGCTCTCTGCAACTACCTGAGGGGAGGTTGTGGCCAGCTGGGGTTGGGCTCTGCTGTGAAATGTATTGTGGAAAATCTTCATTTGGTTGTGATTCCAGGCATGAGTTTTCACAGTCAATCAAGGTGTTGTGGGGAGCAGCATTGTGTCTGGTTGGCCAGTGGCTTCCAGGGGAAAAAGTGATTAATATGATCCTGATCTCAGAGTCTTCTAGGCAGATGATACTTCTGAATCTAATAAGATGCCTGAGGGCAGGTTATAGCCAGCTGGGGTTGGGCTCTGGTCCCAGGCAGGCATTGACAGAACAAGAGGACAAAGCCTCAAACTGTGCCAAGGCAGGGTCAGGCTGGATGTTAGGCAGAAGTTCTTCTCAGCAAGAGTGATTGGCATTGGAATGAGCTGCCCTGGGAGGTGGTGGAGTGCCCATCCCTGGAGGTGTTTAAAAGAGGCTGGATGGGGCACTTAGTGCCATGGGTTAATGAGAAGGTGTTAGGTGATAGATTGGAGTGGGTGATCTCAGAGATCTTTCCCAAGCTGTTTGGTTCTGTGATTCTGTGAAGCCTGTGGCAGCTGAGCTGGTTCCACCTCTCGTCTCTCTCCTCAGCGCAATGAGTGTGAGAGGCTGCTGACCTCCTCCGCCTTCGCCGACTGTCGGGTACGCCTCAACCTGGAAATGTACATCCAAGCCTGCATGCAGGACAAGTGTGCGTGCCAGGGGAAAGAGGACTCCTTCTGCCTCTGCAGCACCATCTCGGAGTACTCTCGGCAGTGCTCGCATGCGGGCGGCCGCCCGGGAGAGTGGAGGACACAAAGCTTCTGCCGTAAGCAGCTCTCTGCATCTTACAGAGCGTTTCGTGCCTGCAGCACTCAGATGCAGCTCAATTCACTCATTCTTTGCAAAGCTCACATTCTGTGCTTCTGTGCTCCACAACCTCCCTGGGCAACCTGTGCCAGTGTCTCACCACTCTCACTGCAAACAACTTCCTCCTAACATCCAGTTTCAATCTCTCCTCTGCCAGTTCAAACCCATTGTCCCTTGCCCTGGTGTTGCAAGACCTTGTCAGTAGTCCCTCCCCAGCCTTCCTGTGGCCCCCTTCAGATACTGGAAGGCTACTCTAAGGTCTCCTGGAAGCCTTCTCTTCTCCAGGCTGCAGAGCCCCAACTCTCTCAGCCTGTCCTCACAGCAGAGCTGCTCCAGCCCCCTGAGCATCCTCGTGGCCTCCTCTGGACCCAAGCCAACAATTCAGTGTCCTTCCTGTGCTGGGGGCTCCAGAACTGCACCCAGGACTGCAGCTGGGGTCTAAAGAGAGAAGAGCCAAGGGGCAGAATCCCCTCCCTTGCCCTGCTGCCCACACTGCTCTTGCTGCAACCCAGCACACAGTTGCTGTCTGGGCTGCACTCACACTGCAGGCTCATGTTGAGCTCTTCATCACCCCAGACCCCCAGGTCCTTTTCCTCAGGGCTGACCTCTCCAGCCAGTACTCCAGCCATAACTGCTACTGTCTTACTCTTTCAGCCAAGACCTGTCCAAAGAACATGATCTACAGAGAAAGCAGCTCCCCCTGCATGGACACTTGCACACACTCAGAAGTCAGCAGTCTGTGTGAGGAACACTACATGGATGGATGTTTCTGCCCTGAAGGCAAGTTCTAGCTCTTGTTTGGGGGACAAAATTGAGACCTGGTGAAGGGAGGTCACAGCAAAAATACTAAAAGTAGTCAAATGACATCTTACAAATGAGTCTCATTACTTCTGCTCATTATTTCCCCTCCTAGTAGGGCATCATTGTAAGGGTTTGGTTTTATCCTTAAAGGAGGTTACAACTGATTAATTAATGAATGATTCTATCATCAAATCATATCAACACACTTACAGGTGATAAATCTGCTTTTCACTTCTCCACAGATGGAATTCTGCTGATGGGTAGAAAATTCTGCTTTTTAGGCTGAAGAATTGAAAGGCTTTGTTTGCCCAGAGAGTGATAATGAGGGGCTGACATTGAGTGACATTCTCAGACATGTCCACCTTGGTGTGTGGGGAGAAATAAATAAATAAATATATATATATATATATATACACACACACACACACACACATATATATCACAGTGGTAATGTGCAGAGTATACCAGAAGGACTGAAAATCTAAACATGTAAAATCCTGGGACTGTTCCTGCATATAAATATTAAGCTTTTCATCTGAGCTTAATTGAACTCATGGCTCAGGCTTATATTTTCCAGGGTAAAAGTGTTTCAGATGTGTCTTATGTCACACACACGCAAAATAGGAACAGCTTTGATAACCTCAGACTCTCCTTTCTCTCTCAAGATAAGACTCTGAGAGTTGCTCCTCTGTGGAAATTACTTCAGAAAGAGGTGGAATAATTTCCTGTTGTGTGTTACAGGAACTGTGTATGATGATATTACTGAACAGGGCTGCATACCACGCAGCCAGTGCTCCTGCCAGCTCCATGGAAAGCACTACTCACCTGGACAAAACATCACCAATGAATGTGAAGAATGGTAAGGCTGGGGGTTGTTTCTACACCTTGCTTTGAATGAGGTTCAGTGTGTTGCCAGCATCCACTTAAGTCTCAAGAGATTTCCTGATGGCATTCTGGAGGGTTCTGGTTGATGGGAGGTTGAGCATGAGCCAGCAATGTGCTCTGGTGGCCTGGAGGGGCAGTGCCATTCTGGGATGGATTAGAAGGGCTCTGGTGAGTAGGTGGAGAGAGGTTCTCCTGCCCCTCTACTCTGCCCTGCTGAGGCCACATCTGCAGTCCTGTGTTCAGTTCTGGGGCCCACACTTCAAGAGGGACATAGAAAGACTCCTTGAGAGAGTCCAGCCCAGATGCTGAAGGGAATGGAACAGCTCTGGTAAGAGGAGAGCCTGAGGGAGCTGGGGCTGGGAGCTTTGGAGAGGAGGAGACTGAGAGGTGACCTCAGCAGTGGTTATAAAGATATGTAAGGTGAGTGGCAGGAGGCTGGAGCCAGGCTCTGCTGGGTGATGCCCAATGCCAGCACAAGGGGCAGTGGTGGAAGCTGAGGCATAGGAAGT
>VWZE01014427.1:18668-44816 GCA_013396675.1 Eubucco bourcierii | reverse complement strand
AATATGATCGATCACATTGGGTGCTTCTGTGCTCCACAACCTCCCTGGAGGTGTTTAAGGCCAAGTTGGACGAGTCCTTGAGTGACCTGTTCTAGTGGGAGGTGTCCCTGCCTATGGCTGGGGTTTGGAACTGGCTGAGTTTTGAGATCCCTTCTAACCTAAACCTTTCTAGGATTCTCTTCTATGATTCTATGATACTTTAGGAGCTAACGTTGGTAAAATTAAACCCAGAAATCAACAGTAATTTTTTCCCTAGTGAGGAAAAGGAGTCTGAAATACACCAGAATATAGGGATACAGGGAATACCAGAATACAGGGAATACCAGAATACAGGGAATAACAGAATACAGGGATACAGCAGAAGATTTTTGAAGCCTTCAGGACTTTTCTTTTGCCAAGGTCAACTGTACAGGTATTTTTGTGTGAGGTACCTGAACAATTCTAAGATTTTCAGATCCAAGCTGATGTCTGTTAGGAGTTGGCAAAAACATCCAAAGTCTATAAGACCCCATAATGGAATTTTGTGAAAATATGAAATGAGGCACAGAGATAATCAGAAGGTAAAGAAAGCAAAATAGATTTCTATTTTTCTTATAGGCTTTGAAAGAATATTTTTAAAAGTAGCTTAAAATTATAAAGTGAAAATACAACTGCAGCTCAGAAGTGAAATTTAACTGAGTACAAAGAATGAAATAAAATAAAATGCACATTTCTGGAAAGGAAAAATACAACTCTCTAGGTTAGTTGGAGTAAATTGTATTCTGCAGTGAGCTGATATTTATGAATTTGAAAAGCATTTATGTTTCCTTGAAGGGGACTTGCAGTTTGCTGCTTGGTAATGTTGTTTATGCCAAAGATCCTTTGTACTTACTCAGCCTGGTGTTTTCATTTGGCTGAAATTAATGAGATTAAAAAATGTTAATGGTAAATCACTTGAGACAAGTAACTTTCACAGAATCATAGAATGGTAAGGTTGGAAGTGACCTCAGAGATCATCCAGTTCCAACCCCCTGCCATAGACAGGGACACCTCCCACTAGTACAGGTCACTCAAGGCCTTGTCCAACCTGGTCCTAAACACCTCCAGGGAGGTTGTGGAGCACAGAACCAAATGTGATTGATCATATTCAGTGCTTCTGTGCTCCACAACCTCCCTGGGCAACCTGTGCCAGTGTCTCACCACCCTCACTGCTAACAACTTCCTCCTAACATCCAGTTTCAATCTCCCCTCTACCATTTCAAAACCATTGCCCCTTGTCCTGGCATTGCAAGACCTTCTCAGTAGTCCATCCCCACTCTTCCTGTAGCCCCCCTTCAGATCCTGCAAGGCCACTCCAAGCTCTCCTGGAAGCCTTCTCTTCTGCAGGCTGCAGAACCCCAACTCTCTCAGCCTGTCCTCACAGCAGAGCTGCTGCAGCCCTCTCAGCATCTTGGTGGCCTCCTCTGGACTGACTCCAACATTTCCATGTCCTTCCTGTGCTGAGGGCTCCAGAGTTGAACACAGGACTCCAGGTGGGAAACCTGTAAGGGAAAATTTGAATACATTCATTCACAGTCTCTCATTGTCTTGGCATCACTGCTTAACCCTAGCAATCTTGAAGATAAAAAGAATGAGATTCTGAACTGAACCCCTCTGGGGTGCAGTGTTAAGTCCCATAGTACAGGGAGAT
Source organism: Eubucco bourcierii (assembly GCA_013396675.1). NCBI lineage: Eukaryota > Metazoa > Chordata > Aves > Piciformes > Ramphastidae > Eubucco > Eubucco bourcierii. The sequence goes on along the minus strand of VWZE01014427.1, from coordinate 43,147 downwards.
GATGCAAGCTGAGGCTGCCAGTTGTACAGTAGTAGAGCAGAGCTCCACTTGTTTCTCTCTGAGACACTCATGAAGTGATTTGAGCTGACAAGAAATCCAACAGGGTTAAATCTCCTGATTTCATCAGTAACATTCAATTAAATCAACACATTCCTCCTTCTTAACATAAAAATCTCTATTTTCTAGAGAAAGACAAACCCATTGGCATTACCTGAATCCTGAAACTGGGTCATATCCACATGTGTAGCATTCAATTAAATCAAGACACTCCTCCTCCTTCTTAAAGGAAGGGAATTCTGTCCCTTTGCTCTGCTCTCCTCAGACCCCACCTGCAGTCTTGTGTGCAGTTCTGAAGCCCCCAGCACAGGAAGGACATGGAAGTATTTGAGCCAGTGCAGAGGAGGCCACCAAGGTGCTGAGAGGGATGCAGTAGCTCTGTCCAGGGCTCTGTCACCTTCACAGGGAAAAAAATCCTCCTCATGTTTCCATGGCACTTTCTATGCCTCAGCTTCCTCCCATTGCCCCTTGTGCTGTCACTGGGCATCACCCAGCAGAGCCTGGCTCCAGCCTCCTGGCACTCACCCTGCACATATTGATACCCATTGCTGAGGTCACCTCTCAGGCTCCTCCTCCCCAAACAGCACAGCCTCAGCTCCCTCAGGCTCTCCTCCTAACGGAGCTGTTCCATTCCCTTCAGCATCTTTGTGACTCTGTGCTGGACTCTCTCCAGCAGTTCTATGTCCCTCTTGAACTGGGGGCCCAGAATTGGACACAGTACTCCAGATGTGGCCTCAGCAGGGCAGAGCAGAGGGGTAGGAGAACCTCTCTCAACCTACTCACCACAGCCCTTTTAGAACACCCCAAACATTGCCAAAGTTCTACGTTTACATCTAGAAAAATAACTACAGGCATATGGACAACTGAGTGCACCAAGAATATTCAGTCTTGGATGACATTGACTGAAACCTGAATGTCATCAGCTGAGCAAAGAGATCATTATTAGAACAGAAGTATCAACTGGGTTAGATACGAGCCCTATGAAGAGAGGCTGAGGGAGCTGGGATTGTTTAGCCTGGAGAAGAGAAGGCTCAGGGGAGACCTTCTTGCTGTCTACAACTAATCTGAAGGGTGCTTGTAGCCAGGAGGAGGTTGCTTTCTTCTCTCAGGCAAGCAGCAGCAGAACAAGCGGACACAGTCTCAAGCTGTGCCAGGGGAAGTTTCGGCTGGAGGTGAGGAGAAAGTTGTTGCCTGAGAGAGTCATTGACTGCTGGAATGGGCTGCCCAGGGCGGTGGTGGAGTCAGTGTCCCTGGAGGTGTTCAAGGCAGGTTTGGATGTGGCACTTGGTGCCATGGTCTGGTCTTGAGGGCTGTGTTAATGGGTTGGACTTGATGAGCTTTGAGGTCTCTTCCAGCCTTGGTGATACTGTGAGACTGTGCTAGATGTCCTGTAAAGCATCCCCATGCATGGAACAGTTTTGCAGTGTTCTGAACCGCTTACTCCCAGTGTTTGAAGCAGCAATAGCTTTCATGACTTATTTCTTTATCCTTGTTCTTAGAGAAGAGCTGAGCAGGGCAGAACCGATGCCAGACATTATGTCGTAGGAGAAAAATACAATAAATCTAAATAGGCAGGTGTATCTTTGGAACACAATCCCTGAGTTTTGAATGTTTCTAGGTGAAAAATACACATTATGTTTGATAAGTTCAGTAATTTTACCACCCAAAACTGGGGGGTTCAGAACTGGACACAGTGCTCCAAATGTGGTCTCATCAGGGCAGAGCAGAGGGGTAGGAGAACCTCTGTCAAATTACTCATCACAACCACAGCCCTTCTAATCCACCCCAGGGTGGCATTGCCCCTCCTGCCCACCAGAGCACATTGATGGTTCATGTTCACTCTCCCACCAGGACCCCCAAATCCCCCCCAGGACCCCTTTTGCTGCCTTCCTATGGATCAGTCTCTATTCCCATAAGCTTCTTATTCCTCTGTGCACAAAATCAAAGTCATAAATTTAACAAACAACCAAAATACCAAAACTAAGAAACTTTGACCACCTATGTGTAGGCTGTTCAAGATTCCAGAAATTTGGTAATCAAGAGAAATAGCTAATGAAAGACATTTCTTCTTTCTAAACCTCACAAATCTGTGCTATCACAGATCTGACATTTTAGCTCATAGAATCAGCCTTTGACAAGTCAATAGATGGCTGCTAATATTTTATGCCTTTCCAAAACTCTGGCTGCAGCAGCTCTGCTATGAGGACATGCTGAGAGAGTTGGGGCTTTTCAACCTGGAGAAGAGAAGGCTTCGAGGACACCTCATAGTAGCCTTACAGTAACTGAAGGGGACTCCAGGAAGGCTGGGGAGGGACTATTGACAAGGTCTTGTAATGCCAGGACAAGGGGCAATGAGTTTGAAGTGGCAGAGGGGAGATTGAAAGTGGATGTTAGGAGGAAGTTGTTTGCAGTGAGGGTGGTGAGACACTGGCACAGGTTGCCCAGGGAGGTTGTGACTGCTCCCTCCCTTCAAGGCCAGGTTGGAGGAGGTCTTGAGTGACCTGTACTAGTGGGAGGTGTCCCTGCCTATGGCAGGGGATTTGAACTAGATGATTCTTGATTTCCCTTCCAACCTTACCATTCTGTGATTCTATGTAGTTTACTTGCTCTGAACTTCTGTTACTGTGCTCAGGTTTTACTGCTATGACCACAGTTGATTTCTAAAAACGTAGTGACTGATACCATAGAAACTACTCAGAGGTGATTTAAAACCTGCATTTCATCCTGGGTTTTGTTTGGTTTGGTTTTTAAAGCAATATTCTAAGGAGAATTCGTCTTGGACCAAACTCCTTCTCTAAACTTTGAAATCTTTTTAAGATTTCTTTTTAAGAAGGAAGTTCTGAATCCTTCTAATCAAAAAGTCTCTCATTTCCTGTATATCTGCTACATAATACAGTGAAAAATGAATGTTTCTGTTGTCTGAACCAGACAATGTCAGAAGCAGACATTGTCTTGATGATATTTTCATACATCACTTTGTACTTCCATATATCACTTTCAACTTTCCAGTGGTATTTGTACCTTCAAAGATATTTTGTGTCTTTTGACAGTTAAAGGTTCAAGGTCATTCTGAAAATTCTGCTTTTCTCTTCCACCTAGCACAGAATTTCTGAAGCAAATAGTTCCCTCTTACTAATGACAGTATTCTATTTTCATAGAATCATAGAATCATAAAATGATAACGGAAGGGACATCAAAGATCATCCAGTTCCAACCCCCTGCCATAGCCAGGGGTCACTAGTACAGGTCACTCAGGGTCTCCTCCCTTGCCCTGCTACCCACACTGCTCTTGCTGCAGCCCAGCACACAGTTACTGTCTGGGCTGCACTCACACTGCAGCCTCATCTGGAGCTTTGCATCAGCCCAGAACCCCAGGACCTGTTCCTCAGGGCTGCTCTTAGCCATTTCCCACCCAGCCTACACTTGTGCTTGGGATTGTACCTACCCAGGTGCAGGACCTTACACTTGGCGTTGTTGAATGTCCTGAGGTTGGCCTGGGTACAGCTCTGCAGCCTGTGCAGGTCCCTCTGGATGGATCCCTGCCCTCTAGCAAGTTGACTGTGCCACACAGCTTGGTGCCATCTGCAAACTTGCTGAGGCTGCACTGATTCCTCTGTCCATGGCACTGACAAAGATGTCAAACAGCACTGGTGCCAACACTGACCCCTGAAGGAGCCACTTGGCACTGGTCTCCAGGTGGACATTGTGCCCTTGATCACCACTCTCTGTGTGGCACCACCCAACCACTTCCTTACCCAGCAGTGCTCCACACACCCAGTCCATGTTTTTCCAGTTTGGTGCCCAGGATGCCATGTGGGGCAGAGCCAAATGCCTTACTCAGGTCCTGGTAGATGTCATCAGTTGCCCTTCCCTTGTCCACTATCACTATGAATTCCTCATAAAAAAACACCACATTTTTCAGGCAGGATTTTCAACACTTCTGTCCTGTAAGACTTAATTGAATTTTTTTCATAGCTTTTTAAAGAGAAAAAAAAAAAAAAAGGTGTTACAAACGCATTTTGATACTTTATATCTGTATGAGATGGCAGCTGTATATGTGCCTGGATTTTCAATCCATGAATGCTCTACTTAGGAAGGTAATTTGGACAAGGATTGTCTCCTACTAATGGCTTCTGTTAGCCTTGCACAATATGTCCTGGTCCTTGGCTTGGCTATGGAGGTGTAACTGCAATACAAATAAGGGATAATAATGATGTCTTAAACCTACTCATCTGGCTGAACTTAACCTCTAACATCCCATTTCTTTAGACACCAGCTCCAGCTCCTCTGCACTAAATCAATGCTTCTCATTTGAACCTTCTTAACATTCCACATGCAGATTGCAAGTGAAGTCATTACAAGGACACATCCCAGAGTTTCAGGTATTTGCAAGAAGACAGGAGAATAAAAGGCAAGCAGGATAGTCGCCTTGATATAGTTTTATTTACTGATCTGCTGCGTCGTGCACTTAATTTATGTCAAATAAATCACTTCAATTCTTTCCAAAGATCAAGTGGGGAAAATGTCACAGCATTAAGCAGAAGTATCCTTCTTTTATTATTATTTATTTAGCTTTTTTTCTAAAGGTCTTCTTGTCCCCAGACAGATGCACTCAGAAGGTTCTTGGAGACAAGCACATATCTTTAATTTTAAACTCTTTTGTCTGCAGGAGACCTTCAGTGACCTGTGCTAGTGGGAGTTGTCCCTGCCTATGGCAGGGGGTTGGGACTGGATGAGCTTTGAGCACCCTTCCAACCTTATCATTCTATGATTCTATATCTACATCAGCCAGTCCATTCAAGAGTTGCTGCTATGAAACAGACTGCATTTTCAGGATGTGTTTGTGTTTCTTCTTTTCATGCAATATGCAATGTGCTTCTGTGCTCTGCAACCTCCCTGGAGGTGTTCAGGGCCAGATTGGATGAGGCCTTGAGCAACCTGCTCTAGTGGGAGGTGTCCCTGCCTATGGCAAGGGGTTGGAACTGCAGGAGCTTTGAGCTCACTTCCAACCTTACCATTCTATGATTCTATGACTCTATATGATTCTGTGATTCTGTGATTCTATATTTTTAGACTTTTTTTGGCCTTGTTTATGTTTGCAATCAATTCATACAAGTGGAAGATTAACTGTGGTAGTTAAAACACAGATTGCTGATATTAGCAGCTGAAAATGAGGTATCTGTATCAATGCAGATGAAAATGGACATGATTTTCTCCACATCACCATGACTGAAGTCACCAGGTGGTGCTATTACATAGTACTGAAAGTCCTTCTGTGATTTGCCTAATTTATTTAATTTTTCACCCCCCAGTTAACACTGTATAATTTCTTTGTCTTACAGCTGAAAAGCTACACCAGCACGCTGAACAGTGATTTTAGTTAGGGAGGAGAAGGACTTTTGTGGGAAGTGGGTATTAGTGGAAAAGGTGGTGTGTCTCTAAAATAGGTCTGAAGTCTGTCTGTGGTTTTCCTCTGGTCAGGCTATAAGAGTTGGGTTTTCTTCAGCATGGAAAAGAGAAGACTTCCAGGAGACCTTAGAGCAGCCTTCCAGGATCTGAATGGGGCTCCAGGAAGGCTGGAGAGGGACTATCGGCAAGGTCTTGTAATGCCAGGACCAGGGGCAATGGGTTTAAACTGGCAGAGGGGAGATTGAAAGTGGATGTTAGGAGGAAGTTGTTTGGAGTGAGGGTGGTGAGACACTGGCACAGGTTGCTCATGGAGGTTGCGGAGCACAGGATCACCCAACGTGATCTTTGGGTGATTTCGGGCAAGGGAGGGGATTCTGTCCCTTTGCTCTCCTCAGACCCCTCCTGGAGTACTGTGTGCAGTTGTGGAGCCCCCAGCACAGGAAGGACATGGAACTGTTGGAACCAGTCCAGAGGAGCCCATAAAGATGCTGAGAGGGCTGCAGCAGCTGCGCTGTGAGGACAGACTGAGAGAGTTGGGGCTCTGCAGCCTGGAGAGCAGAAGGCTTCCAGGAGACCTTGGAGTGGCCTTCCAGGATCTGAAGGGGACTACAGGAGGGCTTGGGAGGGACTATTGAGAAGGTCTTGCAATGACAGGATGAGGAGGAATGAGTGAACTGTCAGAGGGGAGATTGAAACTGGATGTTAGGAGGAAGTTGTTTGCAGTGAGGATGGTGAGACACTGGCACAGGTTGCCCAGGGAGGTTGTGGTACACAGAACCACCCAACATGATCACATTGGGTGATTCTGTGCTCCACAACCTCCCCGAAGGTGTTTAGGACGAGGCTTGAGGAGGCCTTGAGTGACCTGTACTAGTGGGAGGTGTCCCTGCCTATGGCAGGGGGTTGGAACTAGATGATCTTTGAGACTCCCTCCAACCTTACCATTCTATGATACTATGAAATACTGCATGGTAGAACACCTTGTGTTCACCTCTTGAACAAGAAGAGCAACAAAATAAAACTTGGCAGTGGGTCAAAAGTTTTATTAGTAAAAGAAAATGTGTATCAGGAGGATAATTATGCTGTTGTTTGGGGGAGAACAGTTTGATGACACGGAAGGGGGCTACCCCTTTTAAGAAAACAGTGTTCATGAGCAGTTTCCTGCTTTCACTGGATTATGTTAGAGAGAATAACCGCTGGAGTAACTATTCAATTCAGGTGACATTGATTTAGATTTTTATCAAGAAAACCATTTTAAATCCTACAAACACGAGTTGGAGAGGGGGAAAAAAAAAAATTGGGAAAAGGTAAATAGTCATTATCTGCCAGGATGTGCTGCAGCATAATAGAGTGATAAAGAAAAATACCTTAATGGGAAGGTAGCCATCTGGAGTTTAGGAGAATGATGATTCAATCTGCTTCAAAAAGTGCAGCAATTTTAGCATAAAAAAGTCTTGTTAGTGACTGAGATGAGAATCTTTTATCACCCTGTACCTGGAATGTGGCTGGTACCTCACCTCATTAGCATTGGAAGTGACAGCAAAGACAATTACGTAAAGAGAGTCTGATTGGGAGGGGGAAAATGCTCCTGGTAACTATTGATATATAGTTCACACAGAACTGTAAACTTCTCTTTCTTTTTTTTCTTTTCTTTTTTCTTTTCTTTTTCTTCTATTTTTTATCTTTTCTTGGTTTTTTTCTTTTTTTCTTTTTTTTCTTTTCACTTTTATTTTTTTTCTTTTTCTTCTTGTTTTTTCTTTTGTTTTTTTCTTTTTCTTTCATTTTTTCTTTTTTCTTTTCTTGTTTTTTAGTTTTCTATTCCTTTCTTTTGCTCTTTACTTTATTTTCTTTATCTTCTGCTTTTCCTTTTAATTTTCATTTATTTCTTTTCTTTTTTTTCTTTTTTCCTTTATTTTTCCTTTTTTTTTCTTTTATTTATTTTGGGTTTTTTTCTTTTTTTCTTGTTTTTTTCTTTTTTCTTTTTTCTGTTTTCTGTTTTCTTTTTATTTTCTTTTTCTTCTTTTTTATTTTCTTTTTTATTTTCCTTTTTTCTTTTTTCTTCCTCTTTTGTCTATTTTTTCTTTTCTTTTTTCTTCTCTCTTGTCTTTTATTTTCTTTTATTTTCTTTTCTTTTTCTTTTTTTTTCTTTTATTTGTCCTTTCTTTTTTCTTTTCTTTTTTCTCTTTTTTCTTTTTTTTCCACTTTTTTTTTTTTCTCCCCAGAACAGTCTTTCTTTTTCTGAAACAACTTCCAGTGATGGTTCTCTTCCTTTCACAAGGCTTAACTGCCACATTGTATCTCCACAAAGCTGAAGTTCAGTCACTTTTAAGAGTATTCAGAATCAGTGGTGTGTAGCTGCACGGTGATCACTAATGATGACCTCTTTAAATGTAAGTGTTGAAGCAGTTTTTGTAGTGGCTTTCATGCTTGGTGACCTTGGTAGGGCTGAGACAAGCAGCTTACTTATAGCCAAATCATTTATTGGAGGGTACCTAGACTGGAAGAAGTTACTCAGCTAAGATTTAAATGTAAACAATTATTTATACTTCAAATATGACTTTGAAATTTCTTAAAATTGTTCTAGGTATTGGGAGGGAGAAAATGTTCCTGATAACTATTGATATTTATCTATGTAGTTCACACAGAACTCTACAGTTCTCTTTCTCTTTTTTTTTTTCTTTCTTTACTGTTCTTTTGGTTTTTCTTTTCTTTTCTTTTCTTTTCTTTTCTTTTCTTTTCTTTTCTTTTCTTTTCTTTTCTTTTCTTTTCTTTTCTTTTCTTTTCTTTTCTTTTCTTTTCTTTTCTTTTCTTTTCTTTTCTTTTCTTTTCTTTTCTTTTCTTTTCTTTTTTCTTTTCTTTTTTTCTTTCTTTTATTTTTTACTTTTTCCCCCTTTTTTCTTTTTTTGTTTATTTTTTCTTTTCTTTTTTCTTTCATCTTTCTTTTTTAATTTCTTCTTTCTTTATTTCTTTTTCATTTCTTTTTTCTTTTCTTTTTTTTGTTTCTTTTTTCTTTTTTTTTCTTTTTTTTCTTTTCTTTTTTCTTTTCTTTTTCCTTTCCTTTTTTTCTTTTCTTTGTTCTTTTTTTTTCCTTTGCTTTTTTCTCTGTTTTTTCTTTTTCCTTTTCTTTTTTCCTTTTTTTAAAATTTGCTTTTTTTCTTTTTTTCTTTTCTTTTTTCTTTTCTTAATTTGTTTTCTTTTCTTTTTTCTTTTCTTTTTTAATTTCTTTTTTCTTTTCTCTTTTCCTTTTTTCCCTTTTTTTTCTTTTGTTTTTTCTTTCCTATTTCAGACAGAATAAAATCTTATCTTTTCCATTTTCTAAAGCTGCTACTTTTCTGTTCTTTTTATTATCCAGTTACAACAAAACTTGACAGTTAATGCAATCTAGGACATGGTTGTGTTGGATACAGTAGGATACTGGTCCAGTGAAAAAGCTCTTTGTGGGAGAAAACAGAGTGTTGTTGTGTTTTTGTTATTTTAACCTTATCTGTTAAATTCTCCCATGGAGAATAATGCACAAGCAAGTTTCTGCCATCTTTAACAGTTTGATATTTTCTTCACGTGTGTAGTGTCAAAGAAAATAATTCATGAATTGTGTTCCTGTGTTACACTGAATTACTTTCACCGAAATGCTCTTTTAATAGTTTGCATCATTTTCATTAACCTCTTGCCACTTTATTCATCTCCATTAGGCCAATATCACACAGTGGACCCAACAGAAAAGCATAAATAAGCTCTTCCAGAAACAGGATTTACTAGGAAGTTGCCTAAGAAAGGGCAGGTTTCACTGGGATCAAATCTTCACCTTCTTTTGGTTCTTCAATTTACTCTACCTGAGCACTTCTTGTCTTAAACTGCATCTCTATATTGGCTTCCAATATAAAGATTCTATACTGGCACAAATACAGACTGCATGCTGAATGGCTGAGAGCAGCCCTGAGGAAAAGAACCTGGGGGTCTGGGGTGATGAAAAGCTCAAGATGAGGCTGCAGTGTGAGAGCAGTCCAGACAGCAACTGTGTGCTGGGCTACAGCAAGAGCAGTGTGGGCAGCAGGGCAAGGGAGGGGATTGTGCCCCTTTGCTCTGCTCTCCTCACACCGCACCTGCAGTTCTGTGTGCAGTTCTGGAGCCCTCAGCACAGGAAAGACATGGAAGTGTTTGAGTCAGTGCAGAGGAGGCCACCAAGATGCTGAGAGGGCTGCAGCAGCTCTGCTATAAGGACAGGCTACAAAATTTGGGGCTCTGCAGCCTGGAGAAGAGAAGACTTCCAGGAGACCTTGGAGTGGCCTTCCAGGATCTGAAAGGGGTTCAGGAAGTCTGGGGAGGAACTATTGAGAAGGTCTTGCAATGCCAGGACGAGGGTCAATGGGTTTGGAGTGTCAGAGGGGAGATTGAAAGTGGATGTTAGGAGGAAGTTGTTTGGAGTGAAGGTGGTGAGACACTGGCACAGGTTGCCCAGGGAGGTTGTGGAGCACAGAAGCACAGAATGATCACATTCTGTGCTTCTGTGTTCCGCAACCTCCCTGGGGGTGTTCAAGACCAGGTTGGACAAGTCCTTGAGTGCCCTGTACTAGTGGAAGATGTCCCTGCCCATGGCAGGGGCTTGGAACTGGATGATCTTTGAGGTCCCTTCCAATCTCACCATTCTATGATTGCAATCTATTCTTACTCATTCACACCAGGCTCATGGTTGCCGTTCAAAAAGCCTTGGAGAAGTGGGTTTTGAGTAACGCTTACATCTAGCACTGATTTTACAGTATTGTTATTCTGCTGTCTTCATTAGACTTCCCTGTTTTCATTCCTACATTTGCATCCTGCAAACTAAATCAGTTTCCTGGATCCTAGACCATTTTGATGACTGTCATTGCCTTTTTTAATAAAGCTAGCACATTGCTGGGTTTCAAACTGTCAAGCTTTATTTTGAGCCGTGCTCCCTAGTTGGATGCTGTGAGCACTTTGTTCTGATCCTCGGCAATGTGATGACTCAGAAATCCTATCCTACAAGGATTTTAATAAGGAGGAGGCTGGTAAAGTGGAAATGTGTCACAGAAAAATAAAAGAGAGAGAGAAAGGAATGCTTGTTGACTGGAAGAACTGATACATTTACACATGCTCTCGAGCTGTCTGAACCGGGACAACACAGTTCAGATTATAAGTACCTTTTCACAGAGCTATTGCTTGATTTTATTCTCTAGATAAATCCATGCATCAAGATGTCACAAGTAAATTTTTCATCCTGAGAACAGTTAGGAGGTTTGCCATTTTGGGAGGTTGCAGGATCACAGGCTCACAGGATGTCAGGAGTTGGAAGGGACCCATAGGGATCATCCAGTCCAACTCCCCCTGCAAGAGCAGGGCCAGACAATTTAGCTCAGGCCACACAGGAAGATGTTCAGATACTTTATCTGTCTGATAATCACAGGGTCACACACTGGATACAGGGTGTCAGGGGTTGGAAGACGCCCAAAGAACTCATCCAGTCCAACCCCCCTACCACAACAGGACCAGACAATCCAGCTCAGGGTATACAGGAACACATCCAGACAGGCCTGGAAAGGCTCCACACAAGGAGACTCCACAATCTCTCTGGGCAGCCTGTGCCAGGGCTCTGAGGCCCTTCCAGGCAAGAAGTTGCCGCTTGTGTTGAGCTGGAACCTGCTGTGCTGCAGCTTCCATCCATTGCTCCTCATCCTCTCCCAGGCAGCAGTGAGCAGAGTTTGTCCCCTCCCTCCTGACCCCCAACCCTCAGATAGTTATAAACATTGATTAAATCCCCTCTCAGTCTTCTCTTCTCCAGACTAAGCAACCCCAGGTCCCTCAGCCTCTCCTCACCAGGCAGTGCTCCAGTTCCCTCAGCATCGTCATGCTCCAAATCTTTTGGGTTTAAAGGAAAAAAACACACACAACAGGAAAGATAAATATAAGAATAACATACTATTTGTATATGATAACTCATGAGTCATCTGAAATCTCTCACCACCCAAGAGAGCAAAAGAGTTTTAAAAATGAAGGATGTGAACTGATTTTGGCCTTGAGAGCATCTAGAAGATATTTTTCCTGGGGCCAGCAGAGCAAGGGAGGGGATTCTACCACATTACTCTGCTCTCATCAGACCCCACCTGCAGTCCTGGGTGCAGTTCTGGAGCCCCCAGCACAGGAAGGACATGGAAGTGTTTGAACCAGTCCAGAAGAGACCACAAAGATGCTGAGAGGGCTGCAGCAGCTGTGCTGTGAGGACAGGCTGAGAGAGTTGGGGCTCTGCAGCCTGCAGAAGAGAAGGCTTCCAGGAGACATTGGAGTGGCCTTCCAGGATCTGAAGGGGGCTCCAGGAAGGCTGGGAAGGGACTATTGACAAGGTCTGGTAATGCCAGGACAAGGGGAATGGGTTTGAAGTGTCAGAGGGGAGATTGAAACTGGATATCAGGAGGGAGTTGTTTGGAGTGAGGGTGGTGAGACACTGGCACAGGTTGCCCAGGGAGGTTGTGGCTGCTCCCTCCCTGGAGGTGTTCAAGGCCAGGTTGGAGGAGGCCTTGAGTGACCTGTGCTAGTGGGAGGTGTCCCTGCCTATGGCAGGGGATTGGAACTGAATGAGGTTTGAGGTCCCTTCCAACCTTACCATTCTATGATTCTATGATTCTGTATCTTGAAGAAAGGGAGTAAAAGCACTGAAATGGGAATCTGGAAGAATACAATTTGGTTTTGCATTTTTGATATGAAGCATTTCCTCCTGAAGTCAATAATAAAGTCAAATACCAAAATCAAATATCAAAATAAAGTCAAATATCAAAATAAAGATTTGATTGTGTGCAGAATGGGAGACTAGCAGCTGGGTTAAGATAAGATCCATCTGGAAGCTGTGAAAACTTTGGAAGCATGTAAATGAAAATATATTTATGCTTAACCCTTAAAGGAAGTAATATATATTTACTTGTGGTGAAGTTTATTATTTCTGTTGAAGTTTATTATTTCTAGCTGATTCATTTCATTCTCCCACTAAAGAATTCATTCTCTTTACTTATTTGTAAAACAGATTGCATTTTGCTCTTGAGAGATATTCCACTTTTACTTCTTTAGAACAAGTTCTCCTCCAACTCCCTCAGTAATTTGCTATGCAAAATTTTTTCCAATCTCATCTTACAGTTGGTATGATTTTAGTCCTAGAAATGGTGTCCAAAGGTTAATAACAAAGTAATATGGAAAATAATCACAGGTGGTATTTATCTGTAAATACCTAGAGTCCTGTGTGCAGTTCTGGAACCCCCAGCACAGGAAGGGCATGGAAGTGTTGGAGCCAATCCAGAGGAGGTCACCAAGATGCTGAGAGGGCTGCAGCAGCCGTGCTGCGAGGACAGGCTGAGAGAGTTTGGGCTCTGCAGCCTGCAGAAGAGAAGGTTTCCAGGAGACCTTGGAGTGGCCTTCCAGTGTCTGAAGGGGGCTCCAGGAAGGCTGGGGAGGGACCATTGAGAAAGTCTTGTAATGACAGGACAAGGGGCAATAGGTTTGAAGTGGTAGAGGGGAGATTGAACTGGATGTTAGGAGGAAGTTGTTTGGAGTGAGGTTGGTGAGACACTGGCACAGGTTGCCCAGGGAGGTTGTGGAGCACAGAATCACCCAATGTGATCTTTGATCACATTCTGTGCTGCTGTGCTCCACAATCTCCCTTGGGGTTTTCAAGACCAGGTTGGATGAGACCTTGAGGGAACTGTACTAGTGGGAGGTGTCCCTGCCTATGGCAGGGAGTTGGAACTGGCTGATCTTTGAGGTCTCTTCCAAACTTACCTTTTTATGGATCTATGATTCTATGAAATAACATACTTTCTCCAATGATATTACAGCTATTGGGTTGGTTTGGGTTATTTTGGTGGGATTTGGTTGGTTGGCTTGCTTTGGCATGGGGTTTATGTGTTTGTGTGGATTTTTCTTGGTCTTTTTTTGGTTGTTTTTAGTTGTTTGCGGGGGTTTTGTGTGGTTTTTGTTGCAGTTTTGGTTTGGTTTGAGTTGGTTTGGTGCGGTTTTTTTTGTTTATTTTCTGGGTTTTTTTGGGGTGGGGTGGTTTGGTTTGGGTTGTTGGGGTTTTTTTTGGTTGTGTTTTTTTTTGTTGTGGTTTTGCTTGTGTTTTGTTTTGGGTTTTTTGGGGGGCTGTTTTGTTTTGTTGATGTGGTTTTGGGTTTTTTTTGTGGTTTTGTTTGTTTGTTTGGTTTTGAGTTTTTTCTTTATTTTCCCTAGCAGAAATTTCCTTGTCTCAGATTCATAAAATAAGGTAAGAACTTCTACAGAAGTTCTAACAAAAAAGGAACCCCAGCTTTGTCCACATTCATTTGTATTGCTAAATGATTATCAAGACCAGACTTAGTTACTGAGAGTGTTGGGACTATCACCTATGGAGCTGGTCTCTGTTGAGGTAGTAATTTAATTAGTCATATTATTTTTTTTTAAATAACCAATATCAATTCTATCTCACTAAGTAAAAATACATCAGTATTGCCTGATTGTTAATCCATCATTTTATTCCAACTTTACTGTTCTATGATTGTTCAGTATGAATTTCAGTTATGTGGGAAAACAAAGATCTTAATAAACAGGACAGTGAAGAAAATGTCTCTGAAGATTTGGTTTAGATTCCTAAAGAGGAAGAACTAAGGAGCAGTTAGATAAAATTCATGGAAATTAATTGATAGTTCTTATGACTGTCGGAAATGCAAAGGACTCCATGAACTCTACAAACATCTGCCTAAGTTCTTATGGCTATCAGAAAAGCAAAGGACTCTATGAACTCTACATACATCTGCCTAAGTTCTTATGGTTATCAGAAATGCAAAGGACTCCATGAACTCTACATACATCTGCCTAAGTTCTTATGGTTATCAGAAATGCAAAGGACTCCATGAACTCTACATACATCTGCCTAAGTTCTTATGGCTATCAGAAATGCAAAGGACTCCATAAACTAATATTAATATACTAAGATAAAACATTATCTATTGTAACATTTCTGAGCTAGAGAAAGAGTAACTAAAGAGTAAATATTAAACTAAAAAACCCTAAAGGGACTCTTTAGAGCTGCTGTAACAAAACAGATGACAAATGACAATATGCATGTAAATGAAAACTGACCCATTTATGTTCTTGAACCTGCTTTGAAGGACATCACATCAAGAATGTCTCACAGAACAAAAGGCAATTGTCTAACAGTGGTCTTTTTCCTGGTGGGAATTCATATCTAAACCAGCAGAAGTATTTGTGAAAAACAAAACAATTTACCATAGGAATCAAAATCAGACATGGGGAAGAACTGGGATGCGATGAAATTGCCCTCAATGAAAACAGGACAAGTAGCTAACAATTAAGATGGGGGTGAGAAGCATCTTGAAGAGTTAAAAGAAAGAACAGGCTGAAGATTACTGAGATACAGTTTGCCCTTCAACATTTTCACAAGGCTGAAGGCAGACCTCTCTGGTTCATGTTGGTCCTAAAGACATATTTTTCAAAGTAATAAAAGGGTCTGAAGAACCAAACTTGTCAATACTTTGATTCGTGTTGTTCTTTACCTATGTTTACAGATATGTTTACCTATGTTCCTTACCTATGTGTTCTTTAGCTGTGTTCTTTATCTATGTGTTCTTTACCTATGTGTTCCTTACCTATGCGTTCTTTACCTATGTGTCCTTTACCTATATTCTTTACCTATGTGTTCTTTAATCTATATGTTCTTTACCTATGTTCTTTACCTATGTGTCCTTTACCTGTGTTCTTTACCTATGTGTCCTTTACCTGTGTTCTTTACCTATGTGTTCTTTACCTGTGTTCTTTACCTATGTGTCCTTTACCTATGATCTTTACCTATGTGTTCTTTACCTGTGTTCTTTATCCATGTTCTTTACCTATTTGTTCTTTACCCATGTTCTTCAACTATGTTCTTTACCTATGTGTTCCTTACCTATTTGTTCTTTACCTTTGCAGTATAATCTGCAAATGAATATCTGTATTTTATATCATTCCTGTAGGTGACTACAGTGTCAGATCCTTCATCTTGTCTATGTAGCTCACTAATGGAAGACTCACTCAGAAAACAGAGCAC
Source organism: Eubucco bourcierii (assembly GCA_013396675.1). Taxonomy (NCBI): domain Eukaryota; kingdom Metazoa; phylum Chordata; class Aves; order Piciformes; family Ramphastidae; genus Eubucco; species Eubucco bourcierii. The sequence goes on along the minus strand of VWZE01014427.1, from coordinate 27,606 downwards.
ATTATTATTACTTATTTTGTTAAATAAATGAAGATGCCATTGCCATTGTCCCAGTGCCAAGTGGTTCCCCCAGAGGTCAGTGCTGGCACCAGTGCTGTTTGACATCTTTGTCAGTGCCATGGACAGAGGAATCAGTGTAGCCTCAGCAAGTGTGCAGATGGCACCAAGCTGTGTGGCACAGGAGACTTACTGGAGGGCAGGGATCCATGCAGAGGGACCTGGACAGGCTGCAGAGCTGTGCCCAGGCCAACCTGATGACATTCAACAAGGTCAAGTGTAAGGTCCTGCAGCTGGGTAGGTACAATGCCAAGTACAAGTGCAGGCTGGGTGGTGAATGGCTGAGAGCAGCCCTGAGGAACAGGCCCTGGGGGTGTGGGGTGATGAAAAGCTCCAGATGAGGCTGCAGTGTGAGTGCAGCCCAGACAGCAAGTGTGTGCTGGGCTGCAGCAAGAGCAGTGTGGGCAGCAGGGCACGGGAGCGGATTGTGCCCCTTTGCTCTGCACTCCTCACACCCTAACTGCAGTCCTGGGTGCAGTTCTGGAGCCCCCAGCACAGGAAGGACATGGAAGTGTTAGAGCCAGCCCAGAAGAGGCCATCAAGATGCTGAGAGGGCTACAGCAGCTCTGCTGTGAGGACAGGCTCAGAGAGAGTTGGGGTTCTGCAACCTGGAGAAGAGGAGGCTTCCAGAAGACCTTAGAGTAGCCTGGATGTTAGGAGGAAGTTGTTTGCAGTGAGGGTGGTGAGACACTGGCACAGGTTGCCCAGGGAGGTTGTGGCTGCTCCCTCCCTGCAGGTGTTCAACGCCGGGTTGGACAGGTCCTTGAGTGCCCTGTACTAGTGGGAGGTGTCCCTGTCTCTGGTAGGGTGTTGGAACTGAATCATCCTTGAGCTCCCTTCCAACCTTACCATTCTATGATTCTATGAAACTAAATCAAATTAGCTTCAGTTAGCACAATCCCTTCCCTTGCCCTGCTGCCCACACTGCTCTTGCTGCAGCCCAGTACACAGTTGCTGTCTGGGCTGTGCTCACACTGCAGCCTCATCTTGAGTTTTTCAGCACCCCACAGCCCCAGGACCTGTTCCTCAGGCCTGCTCTCCAACCACTCATCACCCAGTTTGTATTTGTTTCAAGAAAGTTGGCTTCTGATTTACACAGAACATGGGCAAAATGTGCTTATGTCTGCCTGCCAGATTCTATATATCTATATAAGACATCTTGAGAGCAGTATCCTGTATAATTTTTAGCAAGTGTAGCTTTTCTGCATCATTTGTGAGCTTCTTGAGTGCATACTGCAGAAAGCACTCTCAGTACTGGTGGTGATGCATTAGTCCTTTCCGAAGTTCCAGGCACTGGAGTGGAGTGCACTTAAATATCTTGCTTAAATCTTCATTTGGAACCACTAAGTAAGATTTACCTAGTGCAAAACTCTGTGCTGGCATCCTGGACGTGCAGGAGCTTCACAGCATGTGTCTGATTTTGGAACTCCAGTTGAAGGTATACACTGGAAGAACTGACTTCCATTTTATAGTTCCTAAGAGATGATGAGCTTTAAATGCTCTCCTCTAGCTTCATGAAACTTCAAAGTGTTCAATAACTTCAGTATGATGCTGTTCATGGGAACTCTACAGGGATAGATTAGTTAAGATTTTGTGGACTGTGTGTTTGTTTCCTTTCAGGGGATGTTTAGTTTGCTGTCAAATATAAAGGCAGTGGGGAGATTTAGACTGGATGTTAGCAAGAAGATCTTTACAGTGAGGGTGGTGAGGCACTGGCACAGGTTGCCCAAGGATGTTGTGCCTGCTCCCTCCCTTCAGGTGTTCAAGACCAGGTTGGATGAGGCCTTGAGTGACCTGTACTAGTGGGAGGTGTCCCTGCCTATGGCAGGGGTTTGGATCCAGATAATCCTTGAGGTCCCTTCCAACCTTACCATTCTATGATTCTATAACTTAAAGGTCTTGTGGTCATAGAAAAACTCTTTGTATGATGATAAAGAATTTATCCTCTGCTAATTCTCATTTATACTGGCTGAGTTAAAAGGATAATTTGCCTGCTATATTGCAATTATTCCACCAGGAATTGCTTTGATGGTGAAATTTAAAATTAATGTATTTATTCAGGTCAGAAACAGAATCAGCAAACTCCAAATGCAGGCTGAAAAAACTTGGGTTTAATTTGATTAGAGCTGTATAAGCTAAGAATATCCATATTGATATGTGCATACATTGAGACATACTTTGGGATAGTTGTAGGTGATTGTGTTTTAACTTGTTTCAATCTTTTAACTCTCTTAAAGTCCATTTAATATATCACAGAATCACAGAATCATAAAATCACAGAATCTCAGAATCATAGGATTATAGAATCATAGAATCACAGAATCACAGAATCATAGAATCACAGAATCATAGAATCACAGAATGACAGAATCATAGAATAACAGAATCATAGAATAATAGAATCATAGAATCACAGTATCATAAACTTATAGAATTATAAAAACACAGAACCACAGAATCGTAGAATCACAGAATCACAGAATCATAGAATGTCAGGGGTTGGAAGGGACTTTGAGAGATGTGGCTACTTTGACCATAAAGAAAGCAAAGACCTAAAAAGAGAATACATATGGGGGGTGGGGGGTGTTTATACCTGTGCTTACTGTTCCTTGTTGGATGGTTTTCTTTCATCTGCCTTTGTCTACTTTCCAAGATGTCATTAATATATCCCGGCATTTGTAGCAATGAATCATAGAAACATAGAATGGTAAGGTTGTGTGATGGTTTGGGAGTTCCCTGCCCCCCACACTCTGTAAAATGACCCAGACTAGACTCAGCCAGCTGGAAGTTAAAGACTCAAGCTCTATTTGCAGCTCAGCACAATGTACAAGCAGAGATAGACATAACAGACAGGAATAGTTACAGACATAGACAAGTTAAAGGGAATACAGAAACACAACTCCCCTGCCATAAATGAGAGACCCCAGGAGGGGCTCCCAACCATCCTTCCACCTTCTCCCCACCCCTGTACCTTACCCCAAGGTTTGCCTTACACACCAGGTGAGTTTGGAGGATCGACCAGGGGGGTTAGAAGAAAACTGGTTAGTGAAGATTAATTGGCAAAGAGGAGCCAGAAGCTAGACCACCCAACACGTTGCTCTCCCAGAGAGAGACAGACTGAGATTGCCTTATCTAATGTTTTGGGTTTTTATCCCAAACATCTCAGCAAGCCTATGAGTGAACTAGGCATCACCATATTTTCCTTTCACAGCCTATAGTGTAATTATCTCTGTTAAAATATTCCAATTAGCCTCAAACAAGCACAGATTGGAAGGGACCTCAAGGATCATCTAGTTCCAACCCCCTGCCATAGGCAGGGACATCTCCCACTAGTACAGGTCACTCAAGGCCTCATCCAATCTGGCCTTGAACACCTCCAGGGAGGGAGCAGCCACAACCTCCCTGGGCAACCTGTGCCAGTGTCTCACCACCTTCACACCAAACAACTTCCTCGTAACATCCAGTTTCAATCTCCCTTATGCCACTTCAGACGCATTTCCCCTTGTCCTGGCATTGCAAGACCTTCTCAATAGTCCCTCCACAGCTTTCCTGGAACCCACTTCAGATCCTGGAAGGCCACTCCAAGCTCTCCTGGAAGCCTTCTCTTCTCCAGAATGCAGAGCCCAAACTCTCTCAGCCTGTCCTCACGGCAGAGCTGCTGCAGCCCTCTCAGCATCTTGGTGGCCTCCTCTGCACTGGCTCCAACACTTCCATGTCCTTCCTGTGCTGGGGGCTCCAGAACTGCACACAGTAATCTAATCTAATGAGCTCTGATACAAAGTGTGACTGAAACGGTGAAAATCATTTTACCTCACTGGACAACGAAGTACCATAAGTGAAATATGATTTGCAATGTTGACAAAAAAATTGCTACCATTGCAAAAGCTGTTCCAACACTTGAAGAGCTGCTGTGTGTTTTATCTTTGCTGTGCTTCATAGGAGGGGAAAAGAAAAAAAAAAAAAAAAAAAAAAANAAAAAAAAAAAAAAAAAAAAAAAAAAAAAAGGCAGACAAAAAAGCCAAAGCAACAAACAGAAATAGTTGCCAGACTGTGGAAGTAACCAAGGTCCATGAGTTAAAACTGATTTTATAATGTAAGTAGATTTTCTCTTGTCTGTACCAACTTTCTATCTCTTTTCCTTCAATGAAATCGGTGTGGAAACTATCTAACCAGTATAACACAACGCACACATGCATTGTTGGTACACATGCTGTGTGATTTATTTACTGAGCTGTTGTTTCACCATTTGCTGCCATTTCTAGGCATCTGTACCTGCAACCTTGCAACTTGTTGTAGTATATTAGCTGAAATCACATACTGAGTGGTTCTGTCATGTACGTGAGGAATATTGGCCTGATAGCACGTCCTGGTAGGGCATAAATCCTGCCAGGTCACTTCAACCCTTGCTCTCCTCCTCCTGTTGTGGGTCTGTGAGTTGTAGTAGGTTGAGTAAACAATGGAGCAGTAAAGCCTTGAGGGCTGAGAGCTCAGCACCACCTGTCAGGTGCCTGCTACTGCCCCTCAACCTGCCTGAGTGGGCACTGGAGGCACAAAGCTTTGGATTCATTGGGCAGAACAATGATACCAGTGCCTGTTGGGCATTTTCATTTGCAAAAATGGGAGGGGATTTAGAAACCGAGGTCTTTTATGCCTTTCTTCACTGCCTTTGTGCATTGCCTTTTCTACCTTTCTGCCTTTTCTACCTTTCTGCCTTTTCTGCCTTTCTGCACTGACCCTCCACTGGCAGCAGTACCTATTTGCGGCTCCTTAACTGGAATCATTGCAGTCACTTGTTTGCAGCTTACACTGGCAGCTCGTCAGCAACTCAGCTCTTCTCTCCTTCCCTCTATCTGAAACACTTTGTATTTTACCCCAGGATCATTATGGGGAGTCTTGGAAGCCTCCATGTACAGGAAACTTACTCAGGGACTGAGGTGCCATGAGTACATCTGCTGGAGTCAGTGTTAAGGCTCTGTGACCAGAGTTAGAATTGTTCCTGTTTTCTCCTTCCTATTTTCCAAGTTCTGATTAACTGTTTAATTCTGTGCTCATAAATATCCCTTGTGCAACTATTTCCTGTCAGCTGAAATCCAAAGAATCTCAGGGAATTTTACTGATGTTTAAATATTAAGAAGAAAAAAATCAATATTCATACAGAGATTAATAATTATAATTGATAACAGATTATTAATATCATATCATAGAATCATAGAATGGTAAGGTTGGAAGGGACCTCAAAGATCATCCAGTTCCAACCCCCTGTCATAGGCAGGGACACCTCCCGCTAGAACAGGTCAGTCAAGGCCTCCTCCAACCTGACCTTGAACACCTCCCTGGGCAACCTGTGCCAGTGTCTCACCAACCTCACTGCAAACAACTTCCTCCTAACATCCAGTTTCAATCTCCCCTCTGACACTTCAAACCCATTGCCCCTTGTCCTGGTATGACAAGACCTTGTCAATAGTCCCTCCACAGCCTTCCTGGAGCCCCCTTCAGATCCTGGAAGGCTACTCTAAGGTCTCCTGGAAGCCTTCTCTTCTCCAGACTGAAGACCCTCAACTCTCTCAGCCTGTCCTCATAGCAGGGCTACCAATCAATCTATTAATCAGTCAATCAAAACCTTTTACCAGCAGAATGGGAATCCCAAGCTTTGGTCTCCCCTTTTGCCTTTGAAAGGTCACAGGTATTTCCCATCCACTTTTCTGGCCTCTCAAGCCTGATACCTCAATTTCATCTCCGAGTGGTCTGATGCTTAGATCTGTGTGTATGAATATTGCTGATTCATTCTCATTGCTATCTCAAAATGTGATATTTCTTCCTTGCAAGCTCACATCTGAACCCTGATCCTCTTGTATTTTCAGGATGTAATTTCCTTCCTAGACTTGGTGTCTTTGACCTCTCTTCCTCTGATTCAAAGAGATGCTGCTAGAATTATCTTCCTGGATTGTTGCTCTCTTTCATCTTCCTCTATTACTCTTTCTCTTTTAACTGCTTGCATACAAATTTCTTGTCAAGGATTCATAACCCTGCACAGTTCCTTTTGCTCCATCTCTGCTCAGATATTTAACCTTTCCATTGCAAGGTGGGCACATTTCCATCAGCCATGCTCTGTCATTATGGCTAAACCTCTGTGTTTTGAAAAGCATGTTTGAAGTTTCTCTGACCCTACACAAAAGCATGGTCACCCATCCATCATGTCATCAGTCTTCTCCTTTTGTATGCCCAAATGTGGTGATATTTCTGTAATTATCATAACAGACTGCAAGCTAATGACTAGGAAGGAGGGAAGGTTGATTCACTGTTCAAGCAGAACTCTCTGCCTCTGTACCTACAAATGACCCTCAAACCCTGTTCAGCTATCATGTCATTAAAGCAGGGTCATTTGCATCATTTATACAGCTCCCTGGGAAACATGGCTCAAGATATTTGACTCCCATTCTCATCACAGGTTTGCCAGACAAGCTGGGTTTGAGCAATTTGTGGATACCTCCACCTCAGAAACTTTCATTTGCACCCATTATCTGCGTGACACTAACCAATCTATGACTATTTGCTTCTTTAACATCTTTGTCAGAGCCATGGACAGAGGAATCAGTGCAGTCTCAGCAAGCATGCAGCTGACACCAAGCTGTGTGGCACAGACAACTTGCTAGAGGGCAAAGATCTGCCCAGAGGGACCTGGACAGGCTGCAGAGCTGTGCCCAGGCCAACCTGATGACATTCAACGAAGTCAAGTGTAAGGTCCTGCAGCTGGGTAGGCACAATCCCAAGTACCAATCCAGGCTGGGTGGGGAATGGCTGAGAGCAGCCCTGAGGAAATGAACCTGGGGATCTGGGTTGCTGAAAAGCTCCAGATGAGGCTGCAGTGTGAGTGCAACCCAGACAGCAACTGTGTGCTGCGCTGCAGCAAGAGCAGTGTGGGCAGCAGGGCAAGGGAGGGGATTGTACCCCTTTGCTCTGCTCTCCTCACACCCCACCTGCAGTCCTGTGTGCAGTTCTGGAGCTCCCAGCACAGGAAGGACATGGAAGTGTTAGAATCAGTGCAGAGGAGGCCACCAAGATGCTGAGAGGACTGCAGCAGCTGTGCTGTGAGGACAGGCTGAGAGAGTTGGGGCTCTGCAGCCTGCAGAAGACAAGGCTTCCAGGAGACATTAGAGTAGCCTTCCAGGATCTGAAGGGGACTCCAGGAAGGCTGTGGAGGGACTATTGACAAGGTCTTGTAATGCCAGGACAAGGAGCAATGGGTTTGAAGTGTCAGAGGGGAGATTGAAACAGGATGTTAGAAAGAAGTTCTTTATACTGAGCGTGGTGAGACACTGACACAGGTTGCCCAGGGAGGTTGTGGATGCTCCCTCCCTGGAGGTGTTCAAGGCCAGGTTGGACGAGCCCTTGAGTGACCTGTGCTAGTGGGAGGTGTCCCTGCCTATGGCAGGGGGTTGGATCTGGCTGATCTTTGCTGTCTATTCCAACCTTACTTGTTGAGGAACCCTCAGCAAGTCTGCAGATGACACCAAACTGTGTGTTGCTGTTGACATGCTGGAGGGAAGGGATCCATCCAGAGGAGCTTGGGTAGGCTTGAGAGGTGGGCCCCAGATGACCTCATGCAGTTCCACAAGGTCAAGTGCAAGGTCCTGGGTTGAGGCAATCCCAGGTGAAAATGCAGTTTGGATGAGGAGTGGCTCAAGGAGAAGGAGTTGTAGGTGTCACTTAATGAAAAACTCAACTTGAGCTGGCAGAGAGTGTTTGCAGCCCAGAAGGTCAACTTGTCATGGTAGGCTTAAGTAGGCCAAAATAGGCTTATCCATGTCCTGGCTTGCCCAGAGATGTTTTTCTGCTCTGCCTCCTTCTGTTTTGGGGAGAAGTAACTGGGGGAAAGAAGACAAAGAACCTGGAACCACTGAGTTTAAGGACCCTGGCCCTTTGCATCCTGTGGTAAACAAGGTACACAGGCTCAGTTTGTGTCTGCCTTGTGCAAGGCCTGTGTTCTGCCCTAATAAGGGTAAAGCAAACCTATGGCTTCACCTGATATGGTCAAGCTTGGCTAACTACCATCCTGATTGGATATTCTGTGTCCAAAGGCACAGTAGTCTCAGACTGTATGGATAAACGGAGATGAGCAGGGAGCACAACATGTGCTCTACCATTACAAGGTGTGTTCTGCTACTATATGTGTGCTCTGCCATTGTATCTGTTCTCTATCCATGCTCCTACTACCTTATTGCATCCTGAACTGTGTGGAACTCCAGAGACCAAGAACAGACTCTAAATGCCTGCAGGTACTCAGCCTGCACAGCCAGTGTGACACTGTGCTGAGGCTGCACATGGTATTGAATCCTGCCTGCACCTGAAAGCCTTCTGCCAAGACAGGAAGTCCTGGAGATACACAGATCATCCACAGTATCACAGTCACAGTATCACAGTATCGCAAGGGTTGGAAGAGACCTCAGAGATCATCAAGTCCAACCCATCACCACAGCCCTCAAGACTAGACCATGGCAGTAAGTACCATGTCCAAACGTGCCTTGAACGCCTCCAGGGACAGTAACTCCACCACCTCCCTGGGCAGCCCATTCCAGTGACAAATTACTCTCTCAGTGAAGAACTTCCTCCTCACCTCCAGCCTAAACTTGCCTTGGCGCAGCCTGAGACTGTGTCCTCTTGTTCTGTCACTGGTTGCCTGAGAGAAGAAGGTAACCTCCTCCTGGCCACAACCACCCTTCAGGTAGTTGTAGACAGCAATAAGGTCCCCCCTGAGCCTCCTCTTCTCCAGGCTAAACAGTCCCAGCTCCCTCAGCCTCTCCTCATAGGGCTTGTGCTCCAGGCCTCTCACCAGCCTCGTTGCCCTTCTCTGGACACGTTCAAGCACCTCAATGTCCTTCCT
>VWZE01014427.1:0-18382 GCA_013396675.1 Eubucco bourcierii | reverse complement strand
ATGCCCTCGTCCAGATCATCAATGAAGATGTTAAAGAGGATGGGGCCCAGCACTGATCCCTGGGGCACTCCACTAGTGACTGGCCTCCAGCTGGATGTGGCACCATTCACCACCACTCTCTGGGCTCGGCCCTCCAGCCAGTTCCTAACCCAGCGCAGAGTGTTGGCATCCAAGCCACGAGCTGACAGCTTAGCCAGCAGTTTGCTGTGGGGGACAGTGTCAAAGGCCCTGCTGAAGTCCAGGTAGACCACATCCACAGGCCTCCCCACATCCACCAGGTGGGTCACCCGATCATAGAAGGAGATCAGGTTGGAGAGGCAGGATCTGCCCTGCCTGAATCCATGTTGGCTGGACCTGAGCCCTTGGGCATCCTTCAGGTGTGCAGTTATTGCCCCCAAGATAAACTGCTCCATCATTTTCCCTGGCACCCCAGAGGGGATCAGGACCAGGTCAGAGCTTGTCTGCCTCCTTTCCCCAGCACTGAGAAACCTGGGAAACTCCAAAGGCTCTAACAGCTTTGAGACCACCGATAGCAACCTCTCCATGTCGTTTGGATACTGTCTGATAATATTTTGTGAGTGAATACTTCAAGCCTCACCATTGCCTTCTACCATGAGCAGAAAGGAGCTCCTTGAGTCCCTCTAGTGGCCAAGCGGAGTATTGACTGCCAGCGGCACACTGACCACAGCAACCTTCTCTGCCAGTTCAATGCAGCTCAGTTAGTGTTAGATATTATCAGTAGATATTGCTAGAGCCTGTTGTAACCTGGATAAAGTCTCCATGACTGATGCAAAGAACCCATTATTACTAAAATTAGTTATGGGGGTGGTGAGAGTTCTGAATAGTGAATAGTAATCAATAGTCAACTTTTTTAAAATACCATCTTGCAGTAATTAATTACCCCTCGACTACACAACTGCATCCTCAGCTGCATGAAAAAGAAGTGTGACCAGCAAGAAGAGGGAAGTGATTCTCCTCTCTTGAGATCCCACCTAAGTGCTGCATGCAGCGCTGCAGTCCCTAGCATAAGAGGGACATGGAACTGCCGGAATGGGTTTAACGGAGACCACAAAGATGCTCGGAGGGTTGGAAAGGCTATGAGGACAGGCTGAGATAGTCGTGGCTGTTCAGCCTGGAGAAGAGAAGGCTCTGGGGAGACCTTGTAGTGGCCATCCAGTATCTGAAAGCAACCTGCAAGAAAGCTGGGAAGGGACTTCTTACAAGGGCATGTTGTGATAGGAGGAGAGGGATGTGGGACCTAGAACAAAACATGTTTGAATGTAGCACCTGCTTAAGAAGTCCATAGTTACCTGCTACATTCCAGTCCTGAACCTGGGTAGGCACAATCCTAAGCACAGATCCAGGCTGGGTGGGGAATGGCTGAGAGCAGTCCTGAGGAACAGGCCCTGGGGATCTGGGGTGCTGAAAAGCTCAAGATGAGGTAGCAAGTGTGTGCTGGGTTGCAGCAAGAGCAGTGTGGGTAACAGGGCAAGGCAGGGGATTGTGCCCCTTTGCTCTGCTCTCCTCAGACCCCACCTGCAGTCCTGTGTGCAGTTCTGGAGCTCCCAGCACAGGAAGGACATGGAAGTGTTGGAACAGGTCCAGAAGAGGCCACCAAGATGCTGAGAGGGCTGCAGCAGTTGTGTTGTGAGGACAGGCTGAGAGAGTTGGGGCTCTGCATTCTGGAGAAGAGAAGACTTCCAGGAGAACTTATTGTAACCTTCCAGGATCTGAAGAGGGTTCCAGGAAAGCTGTGGAGGGACTATTGACAAGGTCTTGTAATGCCAGAACAAGGGGCAATGGGTTTGAAGTGTCAGAGGGGAGCTTGAAACTGGATGTTAGGAGGAAGTTGTTTGGTGTGAGTGTGGTGAGACACTGGCACAGGTTGCCCAGGGAGGTTGTGGTTGCTCCCTCCCTGGAGGTATTCAAGGTCAGGTTGGAGGAGGGCTTGAGTGACCTGTACTAGTGGGAGGTGTCCCTGCCTATGGCAGAGGGTTTGGAACTAGATGACCCTTGAGGTCCCTTCCAACCTTATCATTCTATGATTCTATGATTCTGTGAAGTGTTTGTTTAACACCATTTGTCAATAGTTCCCACGAAAAAAGAACAGCAGCAAGCAAGCAGGCAGGTAGATGATGTGAGACTGCACCCAACTCAGTGTAGCATCACTGGTCGGGTGATTTATACAAAGAAATCAAGTTTACAGGGCACTTGCATCACATCTACCTTCAGTGTATGAGACTTCACTTTGTCAGTAGATTTTAGTGGTATGATCTCTGACAGAACAATAGCAGATGATTGGCAAGGAGAAAAAAAACAGAGTACTATTTCTTGTGGGGAGGAAATGGCTTCTATTGAATGTAAGTGTTTTTATTTGATGCTCTATCCCCTGGATGCAAAATAAATATTTTAGAAGTTGTGCTGCTTTCTCACTCCCTGGATAGCTCTGCCTGCCAGAAAAATGGGCAAATTTGTTGTTTGGTTTTAGTTTTCTTTTCTTTTTCTGTTGTAGTTTCTTGGTTGAAGGTGGGTAGGATTTTTTTGTTTGTTTGTTTGTTTTTTATTTTACTTTGGTTTGTTTTTCATCAGGAATAGTGTGGCCAACAGGAGCAGGGAGGTCATTCTCCCCCTGGACTCTGCACTGCTTAGGTCACATATTGAGTGCTGTGTCCAGTTCTGGGCCCCTCCATTGAAGAAGGACATTGAGGTGCTTGAGTGTGTCCAGAGAAGGGCAACGAGGCTGGGGAGAGGCCTGGAGCACAGCCCTATGGAGAGAGGCTGAGGGAACTGGGATTGGTTAGCCTGGAGAAGAGGAGGCTCAGGGGAGACCTTCTTGCTGTCTCCAGCTACCTGAAGGGTGCTTGTAGCCAGGAGGAGGTTGCTTTCTTCTCTCAGGCANTGTGATACTGTTTTTTCTGTTGTTTCATAGAATCATAGAATGGTAAGGTTGGAAGGGACCTCAAAGATCATCTAGTTCCAACCCCCTGCCATAAGCAGGGACACCTCCCACTAGTACAGGGCATTCAAGGCCTTGAACACCTCCACAACCTTCCTGGGCCACCTGTACCAGTGTCTCACCACCCTCACTCCAAACAACTTCCTCCTAACATCCACTTTCAATCTCCCCTCTGACACTTCAAACCCATTGCCCCTTGTCCTGGTATGACAAGACCTTGTCAATAGTCCCTCCACAACCTTCCTGGAGCCCCCTTCAGATACTGGAATACCGCTCCAAGGTCTCCTGGAAGCCTTCTCTTCTCCAGGCTGCAGAGCCCAAACTCTCAGCCTGTCCTCACAGCACAGCTGCTGCAGCCCTCTCAGCATCTTGATGGTCTCTTCTGGACCTGTTCCAACAGTTCCATGTCCTTCCTGTCCTGGGGGCTCCAGAACTGCACACAGGACTGCAGGTGGGCTCTGAGGAGAGCAGAGCAAAGGGGCACAATCCCTTCCCTTGCCCTGCTGCCCACACTGCTCTTGCTGCAACCCAGCACACAGTTGCTGTCTGGGCTGCACTCACACTGCAGCCTCATCTGGAGCTTTTCATCACACCAGGCGCCTAGGGTTTTTCCTCAGGACTGCTCTCAGCCATTCCCCACCCAGCCTGGAGTTGTTCTGTTTTTCTTTTCCCTCTCTCATCACTTCTGTTACTACTGAATTACTTGATCTCTGTTTAATACCTTCTATATTAACTGCAATATTTTCCACTTTCTGTCTTTGTAAACAAGGTCTGTTCTGGTAGATTTTTTGTTTTTCTGATTTCCTGACTTTTTACCGTGCAAAGCACAGCTAGGTATAGTCTTAGTAGCCTACAGCAAACTTTCCAGTGCTTCTTAAGTAGATGGTGGTGGAGTGAGAAAATAAAGAAAATAATATCTGAAGCAGTTCTACTCTGGGAACAGGCTGAGAGAGTTGGGGCTCTGCAGTCTGGAGTAGAGAAGGTTTCCAAGAGACTTTGGAGTGGCCTTCCAGTATCTGAAGGGGGCTGCAGGAACATTAGGGAGGTACTATTGACAAGGTCTTGTAATGCCAGGACAAGGGGCAATGGATTAGAACTGGTAGAGGGGAGATTGAAAGTGGATGTTAGGAGGAAGTTGTTTGCAGTGAGGATGGTGAGACACTGGCACAGGTTGCCCAGGGAGGTTGTGGAGCACAGAGTCACTCAACATGAACAAGGATCAAAATCACATTGGGTGATTCTGTGCTCCACAACCTTCCTGGAGTTGTTCAAGTCCTTGAGTGACCTGTACCAGTGGGAGGTGTCCCTGCCTATGGCAAGGGGTTGGAACTGGATAGTATTTGAGGTCCGTTCCAATCTTACCATTCTATAGTTCTGTACTATGATTCTAAGTCAGAGGAATCATCTTCTGCAGCTGTACTTAAGCCCAGCTTACTATAGTCAGGAATGGACATTTGAGATGTTGGACTATTGCAGAATAACACTCTTCAGGACAAGTTGTAGTCTGTCCATGAACTGAACCACAGAATTTTTATGACAAATTTATATATTTGATCTATATGAAGACAGTATTTTCCCCTTAGAGGTGAAATATGATTCTGACAGCTCTGAAGTTATTATTTGCCATGTCAGATGTAGAACTCCTTTTGATTATAATGAAAATCCATTGGAACTCAAAAGTACCTATGAAGGAACTGAATTTTTTAATATTTGAGTCCTCTAGGTGCTTCATAACCTGGACCATAGGGTTTTTTTTAGCACAGGAGACCATGGAGCATGCATAGCTAAAATACCATCTTTTAGAAGAAATGTAATAAGGAAAGTTGAAGGAGGCAGACCCCACACTGTAATATCTCTTTTGTGTTGCTGAAGACTTAAATAATTTAATTTAAGCCATCAGCCTCTGAGGGTGTTGCCTGAAACACTGATTCTGCTGCAGTAAAACCTCCCAGTGTGGCCAAGGATTTCACATGTATAAGAAACATATGTACAAGGTCCAAGCTGGATTGGCCTCTCCCAAGTCACATGTGTTGAGAGACTGAATTTCTGTATCCTGTGTGAGCTAGAGGGCAACATCGCTCCAAAAAGGCACTGCAAAACTGCAACATGAACAGCAAAGAAGTTTGGAGCTAATAAAAGTTTCTGTTCTGACATCTCCTTTAATTAAGATGCTTGCCTAAGACATCATTCTGTGACGTCTGCTTAATAGGGCAATTTAAAAGCAGTCTCTTCATGTCCAGTGGCTGGTGAGGATTTATAGCTCTTGTGGATTGGATAACACACAGGGAATTCAGGATGGAAGATACAGTCTGGCCAGTGAGTAGACGATGCAATACCAAGCACAGCTCCAGGATGGGTGGGAAATGGGTGAGAACAACCCTGAGGAAAAGGACTTGGGGGTGTGGGGTGCTGAAAAGCTCCAGATGAGGCTGCAGTGTGAGTGCAACCCAGACAGCAACTGTGTGCTGGGCTGCAGCAAGAACAGTGTGGGCAGCAGGGCAAGGGAGGGGATTGTGCCCCTTTGCTCTGTTCTCCTCAGACCCCACCTGCAGTCCTGTGTGCAGTTCTGGAGCCCCCAGCACAGGAAGGCCATGGAAGTGTTGGAGCCAGTGCAGAGGAGGTCACCAAGATGCTGAGAGGGCTGCAGCAGCTGTGCTGTGAGGACAGGCTGAGAGAGTTGGGGCTCTGCAGCATGGAGAAGAGAAGGCTTCCAGGAGACCTTAGAGTAGCCTTCCAGGATCTGAAGGGGGCTCCAGGAAGGCTGTGGAGGGACTATTGAGAAGGTCTTGTCATGCCAGGACAAGGGGCAATGGGTTTGAAGTGGCAGAGGGGAGATAGAAAGTGGATGTTAGGAGGAAGTTGTTTGGAGTGAGGGTGGTTAGAGACTGGCACAGGTTGGCCAGGGAGGCTGTGGAGCACAGAAGTACAGAATGTGATCTTGATCACGTTGGGTGATTCTGTGTTCCACAACCTCCTTCGAGGTGTTCAAGGCCAGATTGGACGAGACCTTGAGTAACCTGTGCTAGTGGGAGTTGTCCCTACCTGTGGCAGGGGGTTGGAACTAGATGATCCTTTATGTCACTTCCAACCTTACCATTCTATGATTCTGTGATTCTAATTGTGTGGGTTGCTTGTTTGTTTCTGCAGCATGGCCTGCAACCATAGAAAATACTTCATCGTAAAATAATTTATGGAATGTGCAATTAAATATCCACATAAAGGCTTCACCACCCTCACTGTAAAGATCTTCCTCCTAACATCCAGTTAGTTAATGTCTGATATGTTTTAATTCTTGGTTAAAAATGGTTTGGTTTGCCCCCCCTTTTTTTTTTTTTTTAAATGGTTTTACTACAAATTCCTACTAAAATACTTAAAAAATAAATCACCTTAAGAGTTGCTCACACAGAGCAGAACTACTCCCTGAGCAACTCAGAGTCACTCCCAACTCCCACAGAGATAAGTAAACACAATAAGTAAAATGGCAATTTATAATTTCAAAGGTTTTATCTTGGTTGTTTTACTGCTTAGTTATGATCTGCTGGATGTATTTTTAGTGGGTTTTGAGGGCATTAGAGGGTTTCATATATTTTTGTTACATTTTAATTAAGACCTGATAAAATATATAGCAAAATTAACTTGTGTTGTGCTTAAAGATAGTAAAACTCAACAAGACTTTTATGCTTTTTATATTCTTTATTGCCCTGACTGTATTGTAGAAGCGAATTTTTTGGTCTTAATATTTACCCTGAAGTTTAAGAGATATATTTTGAGAGCTGTCAAATAATTTCAGGGTCAGTTTCACTTTTTTTTTTTTTTTACTTTTTTTTTTTTCACTTGCATGACTTGAAAACAGTGTGATAAAAAAAATCTTAGCTTACTCATCCCATTTCCTTTATGTCCTCTCCTGCATGCTCTAAGTGTCCCTGTCCATGTTGCTCTGCAGGAATCTTGCAAGGATTATTACCCTCACAATCACACAGAGTAGTTTGTCCCTCATGAAATTAAGAAATCTAACAAGTTTGGGACAAAATTAAATAATTAAAAGAAAAGAGATCCTGCATCTTTGTCACCCTGTAAAGCACAATGAGGTTTCATGGTTTTATAGACTCATTGAATGGGTTAGGTTGGAAGGGACCTCAAAGCTCATCCAGTCCCAACCCCCCTACCACAGCAGGACCAGACAATCCAGCTCAGGGCACACAGGGACACATCCAGACAGTCCTGGAAAGGTTCCACAGAAGGAGACTCCACAACCTCTCTGGGCAGCCTGTGCCAGGGCTCTGGGACCCTTCCAGGCAAGAAGTTACCCCTTGTGTTGAGCTGGAACCTCCTGTGCTGCAGCTTCCATCCATTGCTCCTTGTTCTATCCCAGGCAGCAGTGAGCAGAGCCTATCCTGACCCCCAGCCCTCAGAGATTTAGAAACATTTATTAAATCCCCTCCTGACTCCCAACCCTCAGATATTTATAAACATTTACTAAATGCCCTCTCAGCCTTCTCTTCTCTAGACTAAGCAGCCCCAGGTCCCTCAGCCTCTCCTCATCAGGCAGTGTTCCAGTCCCCTCAGCATCCTCATGATCCAAATCCCAACACCCTGCCACAGGCAGGGACACCTCCCACTAGAAGAGGTTACTCAAAGTCTCATTTAACCTGGTCCTGAACACCTACAGGGAGGTTGTGGAGCACAGAATCACCCAATATGATCTTCTTTTAAAAATATAAATAAATCATACTATGGACAAGGATAGAATTGACCACACCTTGCTTGAACCAATTTCTTCAATACCTACAGGAATCAAATAGACAAATCAATAAATTATTACCCATTAGTTTTCTTTTCTCCAAAAAGCATTGACCAGATTCAGCACAGTAGTAAATACATCCTGAGCAGGCAGCAAACAAAGTGATCCCAGCTCCTAGCAATACTGAAGCTACGGTTTACATTTGTGTAAAAGAAAATATCACTGCCACCAAATTGTGGTCGCTGCTAATTCTTGGGGGGTCTCTAATCTCGTCTGGATGTTAGTTCATCCTACAACTGCACTGTGAAGCACCTTCTCACTAAATAATGCTAGCTTGGGAATTAAATTTCTCCTTACAGAATCATAGAATCATAGAATGGGGACCTCAAAGATCCAGCCCCACCCACCACCACCATAGGCAGACACCTCCCACTAGAACAGGTCACTCATTGAAACTGGTCCTGAAGACCTGTAATGAGACTTAGAGAAGAATTTAGACCTAAGTCTGCCTTTAGAACCTTTTCAAGGGGTAGTTTTAGGGATTTTAACTGCTGAAATACCTTGATCATTGAAAGTTCATCACACACACACAGAGAATCATAAAATGGTTTAGGTTGGAAGAGATCTCAATGATCATCCAGTCCCAGCCCCGTGCCATTAGCAGGGACACATCCCACTAGGCTGCTCAAGGTCTCACCCAACCTGTTTCTGAACACCTTCAGGGAGGTTGTGGAGAACAGAGGCACAGAATGTGCCTCTGATCAAAGATCAGAGATCTTTGATCAAAGATCACATTCTTTGATCAGAGATCAAAGATCCCATTCTGTACTTCTGTGCTCCACAACCTCCCTGGGCAACCTGTGCCAGTGTCTCACCACCTTCACTGTAAAGAACTTCTTCCTAACATCCACTTTCAATCGCCTCTGTGAAACTTTGAACCAATTCCTCCTCCTACTGTCATGACAAGACCTTGTCAATAGTCCTTCCCCAGGCTCTTTCAGATCCTGCAAGGCCACTCCAAGGTCTTCTGGAAGCCTTCTCTTCTCCAGGTTGTAGGTCCCAACTCTCTCAACCTGTCCTCACAGCACAGCTGCTGCAGCTCTCAGAGCATCTTTGGGCCTCCTCTGGACTGACTCCTACAGTTTCATGTCCTGCTTGTGCTCGGAGCTCCAGAACTGCACACAGGACTGCAGGTGGGGTGTGAGGAGAGCAGAGCAAAGCGGCACAATCCCCTCCCTTGCCCTGCTAGCCAGGAATGCTTCATAAATTGTGATAATTATCCTAAAGATTCCTAGACAGCAAAGAAACAGGAGGTGATTTTTAAGATCATATGTTCCAGCCTGCGCTTTGCAAACGTTCAGGGCTGTGATTTCACCAAGAGGGATCTGATGCAAAGTGTTCTAATTATAAAGCATTCAGTTCAGTTCCTGGTAATACGTAACCAGGATGGTAACACATAGCTGGGATGGCTTCAAGGAATATGCTTGCACAGATTTATTTAGGTAAGTGAAGATGAGGGTTTTTACATTTAAAGAAGAGCACATTTATAGGAAATGCTAACTCTTTACCATCCCAAGCTGTTCCTGCTCTTTAAAGGTCACTTTGCTGCTGCAACATCTGATTTCAGAACCCAAGCACAAAAACACTGCACTGTTCTGAGAACACAGATCAGGCTGCTCCTGTTAGGAAGAGATGATTGCAAGTTTGCTGTACTCCATTTAGCTTGCACTCAGATACTGCCAACAGACTTAATCCTATCTCCTCGTTTCAGTCATGTTGACTTTTCTCTTCCTCACTTGTCTTAATTTCATCACTCTTGGAATCAAAACTAATCATCTGGCTTTGAAGAACGGTCGCAGAACTGAGACAATTTTAAATGGTTCTCATAATTTCTGACATTGTTTTTTAATGAGCATGACTGTGGCCTCCTTGTGTCATAGAAACACTCACTATAATCTGCTAATCTACAAATTAACAGACTAATCATTAATTCTTCTTCAATGCCAAAAATCTAATGGTCTTATCTATTTGCTTTTTAAATAGAAGCATTGCATGCTGGAAACATCTCTTTATTGCCTAGTAATGAATTTGGGGCTCTGCAGCCTGGAGAAGAGAAGGCTTCGAGGAGACCTCATAGTAACCTTTCAGTACAGGAAGGACATGGAAGTGCTGGAACCAATCCAAAGGAGACCACCAAGATGCTGAGAGTGCTGCAGCAGTTGTGCTGTGAGGACAGGCTGAGAGAGTTGAGGGTGTGCAGCCTGGAGAAGAGAAGGCTTCCAGGAGACCTTGGAGTGGCCTTCCAGGATCTGAAGGGGGGTCAGGGAAGGCTGGGGAGGGTCTATTGACAAGGGCTTGTAGTGACAGGACAAGGGGCAATGGGTTTGAAGTGGCAGAGAGGAGATTGAAGCTGGATGTTAGGAGGA
The DNA here is from genome assembly GCA_013396675.1 of Eubucco bourcierii. Lineage (NCBI taxonomy): Eukaryota > Metazoa > Chordata > Aves > Piciformes > Ramphastidae > Eubucco > Eubucco bourcierii. The sequence goes on along the minus strand of VWZE01014427.1, from coordinate 8,259 downwards.
AGTTGTTTGGAGTGAGGGTGGTGAGACAGTGGCACAGGTTACCCAGGGAGGTGTTCAAGGCCAGGTTGGATGAGGTTTTCGGTGACCTGTACTAGTGGGAGGTGTCCCTCCCTATGGCAGGGGGTTGGAACTAGATGGTCTTTGAGGCCTCTTCCAACCTTACCGTTCTATGATTCTAACTATATGGGGGTTTTGTTTTGCTGGGGTTTTTTTGGTTTTTTTTGGTTTTGGTTTTTTTTTTTTTTTGCCTGTGACCATGGAAAATACTTCATTGTAAAATAATCTATGGAATCTGTAATTAAACATCCATAATAATGGCATAAAGCCGCTAAATTGATATGGGTGTTAGCTAGGATTGAACTACTATTGATGTTTAGATTAGTTGCTACCTGAAAATCCTTCCCTTAAAGATTGACAACAGGTAGTGCACATTCACAGTTCCTTTAACCTGGCAATTTCTTTCATTGCATAGATATTATGGACTGATGAAAGTTGTTCTAAGGGAAAAAAATGGGGAAAAAGGGATATTTTAATGAGGAACCTTAATACTTGAATGTTAATTATTGCATTAAATTGTAACAGGCCTGATTTCCATTTCCAAGTGAAAATACCGAAAGGTCTACAGCCAAGCACAGCATTGATGTAAACTACAGCTCTGTTGATCATAGAATCATAGAATCATAGAATGGTAAAGTTGGAAGGGACCTTCAAAACTCATCCAGTTCCAGCCCCCTGCCATAGGCAGAGACACCTCCCACTAGTACAGGGCACTCAAAACCTCGTCCAGCCTGGCCTTGAACATCTCCAGGGAGGGAGCAGCCACAACCTCCCTGGGCAACCTGTGCCAGTGTCTCACCACTCTCACTGTAAAGAACTTCTTTCTAACATCCACTTTCAGTCTTCTCTCTGCCACTTCAAACCCATTGCCCCTTGTCCTGGCATTCCAAGTCATTGTCAATAGACCCTCCACAGCCTTCTTGGATCCCCCTTCAGATCCTGGAAGGCTACTCTAAGGTCTCCTGGAAGCCTTCTCTTCTCCAGGCTGCACACCGTCAACTCTCTCAGCCTGTCCTCACAGCACAGCTGCTGCAGCCCTCTCAGCATCTTGGTGGCCTCCTCTGGACCCTCTCCAACACTTCCATGTCCTTCCTGTGCTGGGAGTTCCAGAACTGCACACAGGACTGCAGGTGGAGTGTGAGGAGAACAGGGCAAAGGGACATAATCCCCTCCCTTGCCCTGCTGCCCACACTGCTCTTGCTGCAGCCCAGCACACAGTTGCTGTCTGGGCTGCACTCACACTGTAACCCCTTCTTGAGCTTTTCAGTACCCCAGACCCCCACATCCTCTTCATCAGGACTACCCTCAACCATTTCCCACCCAGCTTGGAGTTGTGCTTGAGGTTGATGCAGTAATGTTTTCAGAGTGAAGCTGACAGGTGATTTTTAATTATCTTTGTGTGATTTACCATGCACAGTTGGTTTCCTGTGATGAAAGAGGGAAGGGTACATGGCTACCTGAAAACCCTTCTCTTGCTACCTTAAAATCCTTCCCTTGAAGATTGACAACAGGTTCTGCACTTTCAATGTCTGGTAATTTCTTTCATTGCATAGATATTATAAACTGATGAGAGTTGTTCTAGATTAAAAAAAAAAATATGGGGAAAAGGTTTTTTTTTAATGAGGAATCTTTGTTTTTGCATTAGATCATTTCATTAAATAGTTACAGCTCTGATTGCTATTTCCAGGTGAATATACAGAAAGGTCTGCAGCCAAGCACGGCATTGATGTGAGCTGCAGCTCCGACAGGGGATTTTTAATTATCTTTGTGTGATTTACCATGCACAGTTTGCTTCCTGTGATGAAAGAGGGGAGGGTACATGGCTACCTGAAAACCCTTCCCTTGCTACCTGAAAACCCTTCCCTTGCTCTCTGAAAATCCTTCCCTTAAAGACCAACAACAGGTAGTGCACTTTCACAGTTCCTTTAACCTGGCAATTTCTTTCATTGTGTAGATGTTATGAACAGATGAAAGCTACTCTAGGGGAAAAAAATGGGGGAAAGGATATATTTTAATGACAAATCTTAATTTTTGACAGTTAATCATTGCACTAAATAGTTACAGATCTGATTGCCATTTCCAGGTGAAAATACAGAAAGGTCTGCAGCCAAGCACAGCATTGATGTGAACTGCAGCTCTGTTGATGCAGTAATATTTTCAGAGTGAAACTGACAGGTGATTTTTAATTATCTTTGTGTGATTTATCATGCACAGTAGGTTTCTTGTGATGAAAGAGGGAAGGTTACATGACATCTCAGCTATGCCATGAAAGCAGATAGGCAGGTTGTGCAGAACTTGAGCCAGAACTGGGGAATCCATTTGCCTGAATACTGCTCTCAGCCCTATTCACCTTCCTGTGCCAGGAAAATTTTGGCAGTGAAGCTGACTCCCTGTCCTGCCCTCTGTGGTGTCTGTAGGGCAGCTCTGCCACATGGCTCATGATGGTTTCAGTCTTCACGTGGGCTCTGACTGCTGCTCTATGAAAGATAACATCTCCAAGATCTGTGTCCAATACATAAATTATTCACGGGACTATGTCACATAAAGGTATGCCTAAGCTCATTTTACAGTGGTGACTTCAGTTCCTCCTCCTTTTACAAGAGGCCTGTTGATGGCTTCATGCTGGGAGAGGGGAAACTATTAGCACATGATCATCTTTCCCCTCCATTAAGTTTATGCACTTTGGCTTCACTTTAGAATGCACAGCATGGTGGAATGGAGGCTCCTATAGAGAGTGCTGTTACTCTTGCATAACCTGTACCACTGATGTGGTCAAACACACTTAAATCCATTTTTGGAAGTCATTTACTGCCTTGGAGCTCATGGGAAAAAAAAAAAATAGATAAAGTAGTGGTATTTCAACACCAGTTTGTCTGTTTAACTCGTGAAAGGGTTCTATGAAAACTTCTAAACCCAGTAAATAAAAATTAAGCTAACATTCTGTCAAGGGTGTATTAAACCAAAAGGAGACAAAAGAATTGGACTGAATTAGAGGTGAAATGTCTGTGCTGGCTCCTGTGTTTCTAATTGGTTTAATTTTGTCATGCATTAACAGCTTTTGCATTTTGATAATGAATGTTTCCATTTCAATGTTAAATACATGAACCATCTTCGAGGGAAAATTATAAACTTCAGCCTACATGTGTCAGGACAATGATGACTCTTCAAAGCATATTCTGAGGGTTTGTGTAGTTGGTTTTATGTGATCTTTGTTTTGCCCATTTGTAACAATCCATAAGAAATTTGATTCCTCTGAGAATGGAATCAGAGAGTCATAGAACCATAGAGTCATAGAATCAGAGTCACAGAGTCATAGTCATGGAGTCATAGAGTCATAGTCATAGAATCATAGAGTCATAGAGTCATAGAGTTATAGAATCATAGAGACATAGAATCATAGAATCATGGAGTCATAGAGTTATAGAGTCATAGAGTCATAGAGTTATAGGGTCATAAAATCATATAGAGTCATAGAGTCATAGAGTCGAGTCATAGAGTCATAGAGTTATAGAGTCATAGAATCATACAATCATAGAGTCATAGAGTTATAGAGTTATAGAATCATGGAGTCATAGAGTCATAGAATCATAGATTGGTTTAAGTTGGAAGAGACCTCAAAGATCATCTAGTCCCAGTTTGTGCCATAGGCAAGGACACCTCCCACTAGAACAGGTTGCTCATGGACTCATCCAACCTGGTCCTAAACACCTCCAGGGAGGTTGTGGAACACAGAATCACCCAACGTGATCAAAGATCACATTCTGTGCTTCTGTGCTCCACAACCTCCTTGGGCAACCTGTGCCAGTGTCTCACCACCCGCACTGCAAAGAACTTCCTCCTAACATCCAGTTTCAATCTCCCCTCTACCAGTTCAAATCCATTCCTCTTCTTCCTGTCATTACAAGCCCTTGTCAATACTCCCTCTCCAGCCTTTCTCTAGCCCAGATTGGATGAGTCCTTGAGCAACCCATTCCAGTGGGAGGTGTCCCTGCCTATGGCAGGGGGTTGGAACTGGGTGAGGAGCTTTGAGGTCCCTTCCGACCAACTGCTCTGTGATTCTATGACTCTATGATTCAATGATTTCATGATTCCATGACTCTATGATTCTATGAGACAATGTCTGTTCCACAGTGAAAGCAACATCCACCCTCACATGGGTCAGAGCATTGAATGTTTTGATTGATGAGAATACTTGTGCATGCCATAAGGCTCATACCAAGTAGCATCCTTGAATCCTGCAGGTTTTTCACTCATTCACACTTGACTCGTTACAGTTCTTTGGTTCTGTGTAGCAAGATTCTGTAACTCTATGATTCTATGATTTATGAGAGCTGTTCTCATTGCATGAGAGAACATAAAATATTTTTTTTTTTGGTTCTAGTTCCTTACAGTTTCTATTTCCATAAAGTATAAATGATGTGTCAGTATTTTGTTGGCAGTTTAATTGCTGTTACTATTTGAAATTAATATTTTACTTAAAAATTGTGGTGATCATTGATATTTTGGACAAGAAAAAAAAAAAAATAAGGTGATTGGTATTGCAGAGGTATTAGTCACAAATCCAAGAGGTATTGTATGCTACATTTCATAACTTAGAGATGTCTCGCAATTGATAACAACCATGTTTGCAGTAAAAACTATAAGAAAATGTTTTCTGCTAGTTTCAGCAGAAGACTTTCTATCAAAGGGGACTTTACTGACATGAAGCAAGGATGAATTTGATCAGTCATGTTTTACTCATAGAGAGGCACACAAAAATAGTCTTGACATGGCAGTTTCAGGTACACAGGTATGGGCTGTGGAAGTGTTTCAAACCCAGAGCTGATTCTTACAGGAAAACAAATTTACCTTATTAACCATTTTATGTCAAGCAATGCTGACATTAAATGAATGTGTTTAAAGGCAACACGTGGTGACTGGTTTACAAATTATTGGTCTGTGTTATTGCCTGGCAAAAGGAGAGACAAAAGGAATTGTCACTACTTTTCTAAATTCCAGGGAGCAAGTCGTGTTCTGCTTGTTTTTCGAGGGCACTTTGCTTCTTTATTGTGGAATCCTGATCCTCACACGTGCTGGTGGAAAGCTTCCAGAGGTTGATTTCAGAAACACAGATCCCTAAAAAGAAAAAATAATCCACAGGGTAGGCAATCAAATTCTATTTAAATGTTTTATCCTTGCTTACATTTCACTTCTGTACTGCTACAATCATGGCTTACGTCTTTCGGAGTCAGCACCAATCTTTCTTTTGGCTAAGAGGATGAGTAAATATTCCAATATATTTTTTTAATTATTTTTTACTTTCTATGCTTCTGCATTCACCTCAGTGCTAATTTTTTATGAAATCACCCTAATGGGCTCAAATTTTATAACTGTAACTTCCTGTAAAGATTGTGGCCAATTGAATTGGAATTTAATTCGCCTGTATGGTGAAAAAATGCACTCAGTAGAACAACCAAAGCAAATATTTTCTTTTAAATACTGCTTCTCCTCTGTGTGTTACTGTGCTGTTATTTAACACATGCTGAGGGTGTCTGTAATCTTCATTTTCAGTTTAGATTGCAATAAACAGATCATCCTACTGAGAGGTCCTTTCCTTCAGTGCCGTTTTGCCAGTGATTTTTATCTTCTCACTGATTCTCTTTGATACTAAAGAACAAATTCCTTCACCTGCCATGTGAATCAAGTTTCAAAAGATGAGATGTAAACATCTCATTAACTAGACCAGTTCACCACAGTGTACCACTGCTAACATATTAGCCTGCAATTGATTAATCTTCTTTCTTCCATGCTGACTAAAGGCATTACACAAGACAAACCTATGCCGTAGTGACAAGAATCACCTGGAGACAGGCAGGAATCTTTCTATTTTTTTTTTTCTATTATATTCTATTTCTATAGGAGGTTTTGTTTGGTTTTGGTTTTTGTAGTGTTGCTTTGGGGTTTTTTATTATTTGGTTTGTTCTGTTCTTTTTTTTTAGGGGTGGTGGAGGGGTGAGGTGGGATTTGGTTTGCTCTTATTGGTAGAAATTGAAGACTACAAAAGCATGAGTCCTGTGTGCAGTTCTGGAACCCCCAGCACAAGAAGGACATGGAAGATGCTCAGAGGACTGCTCTGCTGAGGACAGTTCTGCAGTCTGCAGAAGAGAAGGTTTCCAGGAGACCTAGGAGTGGCTTTCCAGGATCTGAAGGGGGATCCAGGAAGCCTGGGGAGGGACTATTGACAAGGTCTGGGAATGACAGGACAAGGAGGAATGGGTTTGAAGTGTCAGAGGGCAGATTGAAACTGGATGTTAGGAAGGAGTTGTTTGTAGTGAGGGTGGTGAGACACTGGCACAGTTTGCCCAGGGAGATTCTATGCTCCACAACCACCCTGGAGGTGTTCAGGACCAGGTTAGGTGAGTCCTTGAGCAACCTGTTCTAGTGGGAGGTGTGCCTGCCTATGGCAGGGTTCCCTTACAACCTAAACCATTCTGAGTCTACAAATCAAATTTGTTAATTTTAATACTTTTTCTTTCTATTGCTGAAATATTACTTGTTACATTAATATTGAGAAAGGTCTCATTCATCACTGCTGTCTGAAAATTATTGCTAGGTATGCTATATGTTACTGATTAGGACCAGCATGGTGTTGGTTGGATCAGAGGTCTGCCTTCCCTGATACTCAGAGGGCTGCAGCAGCTCTGCTGTGAGGACAGACTGAGAGAGTTGGGGCTCTGCAACTTGGAGAAGAGAAGGCTTTCAAGAGAGCTTGGAGTGGCCTTCCAGGATCTGAAGGGGGCTCCAGGAAGGCTGTGAAGGGACTGCTGATAAGGACTTGGAATGTCAGGACAAGGGGTGATGGGTTTGAAGTGTCAGAGGGGAGATTGAAACTGGATGTTAGGAGGAAGTTGTTTGGAGTGAGGGTGGAGAGACACTGGCACAGGTTGCCCAGGGAGGTTGTGGAGGTGTTCCACAGGGAAGTAGGGATGTTGGGACTGGATGAACTTTGAGGTCCTTTCCAACCTAAACCATACTCTAATTTTACAAATACACCAATTGTAATAATACATAGCATTACTTTGAGAGCAGAAGTGTGGTCTGCACCTCACATTTTCTGTCCTAGGGTCCTAATTTTTGGTTTTTATTCTTAATGGTTTTTTTTTTTTTTAGCTGCAGAGCAATTTAATCATCCTAAGTATTACATAGAACAAATTTTGAGTTTTGTCTGTTTAGTTTCTAAGCTATATTTGTGAAGAAAATCTTTGTATAAAGAGAAAGATGTAGAATTTCAGAGTGCTCAGAGATTTTTTGCTGTCTGTTCTTTCATTTCAAAGGTTGGACGAGGCCTTGAGTGACCTGTACTAGTGGGAGGTGTCCCTGCCTATGGTAGGGGGTTGGAACTGGATGATCTTTGAGGTCTCTTCCAAACTCACAATTCTATTATTCTATGATTGTGGTCAGATACATCTTTAATTCCCTGGAGTCATCTGTAATACAGTTGCTCAAGCCATGTGGCAGTAGGGGTTGGAAAATGAAACTGGGCTTTAATTACTGTCTTTGAGACTTTACACTAGGCAGGAAATGTCTGCTTAGTTACTGACTGCAGTGGTGGTCCTCCAGATAAAGCACAAGAAAGAGAAGTAGAGATTGGAAGGTGTTTCTCATTGCAAGAGTGAACATGAGAATGAGAGCAGATGAGAGAGAAGTGAAGCTTCCTGCAATCTGCCTCTAAAAGAGCCAAGTGATATGATGTTAATAATCTGTTATGAATATCTGAAAGGGGCCTACAGAAAGGCTGGGGAGGGACTATTTACAAGGTATTACAATGACAGGACTAGAGACAATGGGTTTGAATTGGCAGAGGGAAGATTTAGACTGGATGTTAGGAGGAAGTTCTTTACAGTGAGGGTGGTGAGACACTGGCACAGGTTGCCCAGGGAGGTTGTGGCTGCTCCCTGCCTGGAGGTGTTCAAAGCCAGGTTGGACGAGGCCTTGAGTGACCTGTACTAGTGGGAAGTGTCCCTGCCTATGGCAGGGGGTTGGAACTGGATGATCCTTGAGGTCCCTTCCAACATTACCATTCTATGATTATATTATTATTAATTTTGGTGTTAATATTATTTTTTATTATTAATATTAAAAACTTGAGGGAAATTCCCCGAGATTCATTGGATTTTTTGTTGACTGGAAATAGTTGCACAAAGGATATTTATGAGCACAGAA
>VWZE01014426.1:164332-201321 GCA_013396675.1 Eubucco bourcierii | reverse complement strand
ATCACCTTCCTGTTTCTTCCCTTTAACTTTTACCCACTACCCTGTGGCATTTTCAATACTATTCCAGTATTTTCTCATTGATTTTGTCTGATTTAAGAAAAAAATATTTATACGTAATACATACTTCTGTATACTTTAACATGATTATCTGTATCCATTTAATCGCTTTCATATTATTTATATATATATGTATAATTAAACTTTTTTTTTTTTTATCAGACCAGTTAATTGCTCTTGAGGAAGACTTTATGAAGATTTGGGTAGGATGATATTACAGATTCGAAAAAAATGAGACTGAAATGCAGCTTTAATGAGAATGTAAATGAGAATTACTAAGGTTCAGTGAAGGTCATGGCAGCTTAATCATCAATTTATGTCAGCAACATCTCACAAGTAACAAATGAGTATTAATAAAAACTGTTGTCTTAACAGATTAAACCATGAAATTATGATTGCTCTAGAATTTGACCAACTGTCCTCATACACATGTATGTGTTTAATTTGGTCCTTTTATCTGCAGATTCAAGCATAATCTTTGTAGAGAGTGTTTGTATATACAGATACATATTTAATGAACATTTTAAATCACTTTGGTCTTCTAAAAGGAGTTGTAAAAGTTGGTTGTGCCTAAGGAATATTATTTTTCCTTGAAAAAAAACAATTTTGATCATTCTCAGCTGAAACTGTAAACTGTTTGCTTCAATTAAAAATAGATATGTTGCATGGATATGCTTCTACTAAGTTGAATAAAAATCCTGAATTTCCTAGGGCAAAATCACTTCATTGAAATTTAATTTGAATCTCTTTCTGCCTTGTAACTTACATCCTTACAGCTATATAGTTTTCAAGAACAGAACGCAATGTTAAGAAAGAAAATAGAAAAATGATCTTCTTTATATCTGAAATGTTTATGAAACCCAAACAGAACCCAGAAGAGCAAACTTTAGGTTGAATGTATTTTCTGTCCAGGTGGTAATATTCCTCTGATGGAAATGAAATCTAAACTCGAAAGAATATGATTAGAAAAGATTAATTTTATTCTGTTGTACATTGTGCAAAGCTATATATATACACTATATACAGAATATTTACAGAAATATACAAGTTAAAGGTAATACAGCAACACAACTCCCCTCCCAGAAATCAGAGACCCCAACAGGGGCTCCCAACCACCCTTCCACCTTCTCCCCACCCCTGTACCGTACCCCAAGGTTTGCCTTACACGCAAGGTGAATTAGGAAGATCGACCAGGGGAGTTAGAAGAAAAGTGGTTAGTGAGGATTAATTGGCAGAGGAGCCAGAGCCCAGAAGCTGCTAGATCCCACAGCAGCTCCTGTTCCAGCAAGAGTCAGAGAGAGACTCACTTATCTGTATGTTTTGGTTATTGTTCCCAAACAATTTCTTAGCAAGCCTACGAGTGAAATAGACATCACCATGTTTTCCTTTCACAGCCTATAGTGTAATTTTCTCTATTAAAATATTCTAATTAGCCTCAAACCAGCACATCTGTACAGTTGTAGAGAAACGTGTGTATGGGATTGGTGTGGCAAGGCTTTTGTGGTGGGCGCAGCATAGCCATGGTTTCTGTGGGGACGTGCTAGAAACTTCCCCTATGTCTGATGAGCCAATGCCAGTCAGTTCCAAGATGGACTCACTGCTGACCAAGGCCAAGCCCACCAGGGCAGTAGTAGTACCTCTGTGTTAACATATTTAAGAAGGAATGAAACCTGTGCAACAGCAGCACCAGACAGAAAACGGTACAGAGAATACGTGAGAGAAACAACTCTACAGACACCAAGATCAGTGAATGGGAGGGAGGAGGTGCTCCAGATGAGGAGGGGGAGTCATAAAGTGGGCACCTGGTGTCCAGTCAGTCAACTCACTGCAATGTATAAGAATTACCATTGAGAATATGGTCAGTTGTTGCTGTAAATAGACATTTTAATTTTAAAGAAAGCTCTGTGACCACAAAACAAGACAATCACGTCACAATACCCATAGTTTATACTCTTTTGGGTATCTAGATACTCAGATATGAGGAAGGATTCATTAACACAGGCACAGTTGTCTGCAAACATGACTTAATAGCTGCTGGATCATGGACAAGTCCCACTCTTAACAGCTTGCAGTGTAGGATGTGCTTATGAGCTACATTCTACACCAAACTGTTTAGACAAGCCCACAGAACCATGTACAAACAACCAAATTAATTCCTTCTTATATCAAGATCTGGCATTTAAAATTAAAATATTAACTTTATAATGCATAAAACCTCCCTATGGATGAGGTTAAATAATCCTAAAAATCCAGACAATACAGAAGACATTTCTGCTGAACATTTACAGAGAAGATTGAGTTAAGGGCTTCATGACTGTAAGCAAACCTCGTTTCATTATTCAGTACAGACTGGATTGGTAGGTGAGAATATATAATCCTCTCTCCACCTCATTACCACTCCATGGACCTATATTTCTTATAATGGGCTAGGGAATTTATTGCTGTGCAGTCTTTTCTCACTGTCCAAGTACTGCAATCAGTGCTAATTTAATCTTCATGTAAGTGTACCTTAAATAGTGGAATCCTTTTTTGTTGTTGTTTTTCCAACTGACATTATGTATCCGTAACTACAGTAGTTAGTCTTCCTTTGCAACTGCCTGCACTGGTGCTTTGAAGTTCCATACCAGTGTGCTCATTCAGTGTGACTCTCCTCATCTTTAGCTGCTTCCAACAGAGATCTAGCTTCAACTGAAGAATGCACAAAGGTCAAGGCCACCAACTAGCTGGAATACTAACTGTGCAATAGTAGTGTTCTAGATTAACGACCAATGAAGTAGAATACTGACTATATGAGATATTACATCTTTACCTACAAGCTTTGTGTCATCTGTATTCTCAGAGCACTGTAGGTCCAGCAACACAGCTAAAAATCTAGGCTGTGTTTTATCTTGGAGGAGAGAGGTAGGCATCTTCATGTGGGAGTCTGAGTGAAACCATCTAGGGTGCCCACCTTCCCTTTAAGGTTAGAGGGAATGTAGAAGAGCAGCTGAAGCTGTAAGATTTTCAAAGCTGAAAGTTGTGTGAGATTAATCCTCTTTGTACCAGTCAACATATCTGAGTTTAATACTAAAGACAGTATGTGTTACATTATATCTCTTCTGTACATTACTTTTTCTGAAGTTTATGAACTACTGTGACTATTACAAAAAATAATTTTATGATGGGGTCTCAAGTTGCATCTTACTCTGTACTTTTTGCACTTTATCTCAGATACAGCTTCTCAGCAAAAACATGTGAAAGCCATCTCTATTCACAGCAGCCTGAACTGAGATTATGCAGCTGTTCCATACCAGGACTCAAGTTCAGCACATGTGGTTGAACCCCAGGAGGGGAAAGTGTACTCGGGACCCTAAGAAATTCACAAATTATTGCAAACATATTTGTTTTGTTTTGCTGTTTTTTGTTGGTTTGTTTTTTTTTTTTTTCCTTTCGCTGAGTGGGTCATATGGAAAATAGGACTTTATCTAATGGATAGCTGAAAGAAGTATCACAGTATCACAGTATCACTAAGGTTGGAAGAGACCTCAAAGATCATCAAGTCCAACCCGATACCACAGACCTCTAGACCATGGCACCAAGTGCCACGTCCAAACCCGCCTTGAACACCTCCAAGGACGGTGACTCCACCACCTCCCTGGGCAGCCCATTCCAGTAGCCAATGACTCTCTCAGTGAAGAACTTTCTCCTCACCTCAAGCCTAAACTTCCCCTGGCACAGCTTGAGACTGTGTCCTCTTGTTCTGTTTGTCTGGGAGAAGAAAGTAACCTCTTCCTGGCTACAACCACCCTTCAGGTAGTTGTAGACAGCAATAAGGTCTCCTCTGAGCCTCCTCTTCTCCAGGCTAAACAATCCCAGCTCCCTCAACCTCTCTTCATAGGGCTTGTTGATGTTGATCATTTAATTTCTTCCTTGTGTTGTTTTTAACTTGTAAAATGTTTAAAATGTAGCCCTTATAATGACAGCCTATTATCCTCCTAGAACAGCAGTGTATTTGTAGTTCTTGACATGTAAGTTGTATTTACAATCAATTTTGAGTCGAACAATTGTTCTTATCGAACAACCCGAATTCATTGCAATCAATTGTTCTGGAAGTTGCCATGAAATAAAACACATACTTTAGCTACACTTTTAAAAATTGTATGCAAAGTTTGTGTTTTTCATAGGTATCTCCTTTTTAACTGCGTATGCAGAAGACATTTTACTTAATTTTTCATCAAGTCAGTAGGAAAATATCAGAAGTATCTTCTGTACATTTAAGATGCTAAACATCAGAAATATCTTCCATACATTTGAGTTCCTAAATATAAGAAATGTCTTCCATATGTTTAAGATGCTATCTGCCTACTTTTCTTTGGGAGTGGTAGTACTTACCACTTGAGTTTTTGCATAAAGAGTTGGGGCTCTTCAGCCTGGAGAAGAGAAGACTTCCAGGAGACCTGATAGTAGCCTTCCAGTATCTGAAGAGGGCCTACAGGAAGGCTGGGGAAGGATTATTTACAAGGTCCTGCAATGACAGGACAAGGGGCAATGGGTTTAAACTGGCAGAGGGGAGATTTAGACTGGATGTTAGGAGGAAGTTCTTTACAGTGAGGCTGGTGAGGCACTGGCACAGGTTGCCCAGGGAGGCTGTGGCTGTTCCCTCCCTGGAGGTGTTCAAGGCCAGGTTGGATGAGGCCTTGAGTGAGCTGTACTAGTGGGAGGTGTCCCTGCCTATGGCAGGGGGTTGGAACTAGATGATCCTTGAGGTCCCTTCCAACCTTACCATTCTATGATTCTATGATAATAGCTAATGAATAAAAGCCCAGTAGGTGAAAGAAGATTATATTTTGCCTTCTGCATTTCTAAAGTGGTCTAGAAACCAGACTGTAGGTGTCCCGGTTAAGAGTTCTTCATCTGTGACTTCTTGAAGTTGAACCTGCATGCCAACAAAGGATGGTGCCAGGGTAGAAAAAGTGTAATATTTCATTTTGGTCAAATGGTTTGAACAATGAGTTTGTATGAGCTAGAGATTTGGTCTTAAATGCAGTTATGAATGCATATCTGTTTGGCATTAGACCTTGAACAAATTAACACTTTCCTGCTTTTAGCTACTACTGTTTTAGCATCAGTGTTACTTGCTCTCGTGGTTATATAGTAGTCTAGTTTCAAGAAAATAGATGGGAAGTATTTCATACAAGTGATTGCTGTGGGTGCTGGGGAGACAGATTTGTTTTTCTGAGTTGAGTAGATGGAAATCCATCTCAGGATTCTGATATTAATACCGTGTGCACAACAATGGGTTCTATGACAACTAAGTCTAATGGTTTCATCTTCTTTAGAGACAGAATCAGTGTGGACCTAAGCTAGGGATAGGAATGGATATAAAGGGTTGTATCATCCTGACTATGGGCAAATGTCCTAATGAGGTTACATTACAGTATACCTCACTGAAAAATACAATTGAGTTAAATTTTAGATATTTTTATCTTGTTTTCAGGAGAATTCTTCTGGATTCTCCCTCTGAGTCACTTTGTGCAAATGAGTCAAATAAAACCATAAGAACTTAAGCATATTTAAGTGATTTATTGCTTATTCGTTATGACCCACAGAGAAAGGATAGATATGATATGTTTAAAGAATAAGATTATTTGAATAGGCACCAAAGAAAAAGTATTCCCAAATGTCTTCACCAAACTTTAAATCATAGCAATTTTGGAAACATTTAACATTTACAGTTAGGCATATGTAACAATGTTGTTTTCAGAGAGCTACCCTTCTGCTCTGTCTAGGGATTGTACTTCTAGGGGAAATGCTAAATATAGGTCAGTTGATTTATTTACATTTATTTATATTCTTATTAATGCTAAGAAAGCATCTATTTGAATTTATTCAGTCCATTCAAAGTATCAAACCCATGCATAGAAACATTTTAAATACCAAATGACCTTTTCAATAAGAAAAGCTGACATTTTGTGAAAGGAAATTCTTTATGCATTTGTCTTTTTACAATGAGAGTTTACTGTGAATGTATAAAGCATAATTTTGTTCTATTTTCCATAAATTCTTTTGCATTTTTTTTAGCATTTTTATAGCATTTGTATAATATATGAAACAAAAGTTTACAGAATAACATATTAAATACTTGAGCTGTTTATATTAAAACATCACTTCCGTTAAAATCAGAAGCGCATTTCCCAGTTACAAACAATCAATAGGCTTGGTTAATTCTTTGATAGTGAAGTATAAAAGTCACAAATCCTATTTGAAGTACTGTAATGAATTTAGTCATGGCATTGATCTGTCAAATTTGAAGACACAGGCATGTGTCTGACTAATCATAAACCCATTCTGTATTTCTCAGGATTATTAAAAAGTAAAAAATTCTTGGAATCTAGGATGTGAACATAATAGTAATAATAAAAGCTGTCTCTTACACAGCAGTGAAGAAATAAGTGAAATAAATGTCTATCTTGGTAACATAACCTGAATTTCTAAAAACTTGCCAAGTTGATAATCTGACAATCTAAATACAAAAATAGCATGTTCACAGAAGGGATTTCTGCATTCAACCAAATCAGAGAATAAAACCAATCAATGTTAGTTATTTCCAATAATAAAAAATTGCATGACTCAAATTACAAAAAAAACCCAAAAAAACAACCCCAAAGCATTTATTTGTGTACTAGAGAACTGATTTACACCCTTTATGTGCCCTTTCTGTGCCACCACAGATCTTTCATTGCATTCATAATAGCAAAAGTCAACTAAATGTAATTTAGGATGCATACCTGTCATGGTTCAGACCCAGCTGGCATCTGAGCTCCAATCAGCCTCTCACACATTTGCTCTCCCTGTCCAACCCCATGGCAGGACAGGAAGGGTAGTTGGAAGCAAAAAAACCCAATAAAGCCCTGTGGGTTGAGATGAAGACCTTAATAGAACAATATAAAGAGACGCTGGACACTCATGTCTTTACGTTTCCTGATGCTGCAAGAAAAGAGAAAGAAAACTGGAAGAGAAAGAATAAAGCATTGCCATGTCAAAGTCACAAGCTCAAAGACCCTGACCAGCCTTTCCCTTATACAACAGACATGACATCAGCATGTTTTTTAATATCTATTGGTTGTTTCAGCTGGCTGTCTTGGCTATGTCTCGTCATGGTTTCATGTCCAGGAAACAAACCTAACCCTATCCTAGCTGGACCCAGGACAATACCTGTGCTGGTTTGAGGCTAATTAGAATATTTTAATAGGGAAAATTACACTATAGGCTGTGGAAGGCAAAACATGGTGATGTCTATTTCACTCATAGGCTTGTTGAAAAATTGTTTGGGAACAATAACCAAAATATAGATAAGTCAGTCTCTTGTCTGTCTCTTGCTGGGAGAACAGCAGCTGGGGCAGTCTAACAGCTTCTGGCTCTGGCTCCTCTGCTGATTAATTCTCACTAATCACTTTTCTTCTAACCCCCCTGGTCAATCCTCCTAATTTACCTTGTGCATAAGGCAAACCTTGGGGTAAGGTGCAGGGGTGGGGAGAAGGTGGAAGGGTGGTTGGGAGCCCCTGTTGGGGTCTCTGATTTCTGGGAGGGGAGTTGTGTTGCTGTATTACCTTTAACTTGTATATTTCTGTAACTATTCCTCTCTATAGTGTATATCTCTGCTTGTACATTGTGCTGAACTGTAAATAGAGCTTCATCTCTTAACTTCCAGCTGGCTGAGTTCTAGTCTGGGTCATTTTACAAAGTGTGGGGGACGGGGAACTCCCAAACCATCACAATACCATAAGAAAACATCTGCAACTACTGTAAAAAACTCTGTGTTTTTAATTTATCAAAGGAGAGTGAAAGTAGCAGTAAGAAATAGGCTTGGATTTTACATGTTAAGAATTCTTTTTGATGAGATGGTGTTGTAGATTGAGTTGAACCTGCTGCTGTTATTCACACCATGCTGCAGTCATGCCAGCTTCAAAATGGAAGTGCTAACTGGATCCAAGTATTATGGGGCTTGAAGTTCAGATTGCAGCATGAGAGGCTTCCTGTTCCACTTGCTGCATCTGGGTTATGGCTTCTTGGGTGTGGGCTCTTTTTTCCACAGAGATGGCAGTGAGGCATGTGGGAGACAGGTAGCTACTGTATTTGGCTTTTTGTTTTATGCTGTTTTTATTTCCTCACACACCCTGTATTTCACTGTGCTTTTGGAATAGGCTAAGCTAAGGTAACCATGCACTGTATTATTAGATCAATTAGATTATTGGCTAAGATAATTGTTCATTGTGATTATGATATCTCATGTTATTTTAAACTCTCTTCTCTTTATCTCAACCCTGAGCTTTGTGTGTTACTCTTGCCCTCAGTTTTGTGTTGGGGGAGCAGACAGGTTAGCCTTTGCACTAAACCAGAACTAGAACTTTTGAAGTTGGAAGATACATCAAGTATCATTTAATTTCAACACTTCACCATAGACAGGGACACTTCCCACTAGAACAGGTTGCTCAAGGCCTCGTCCAACCTGGCCTTGAACACCTCCAGGGAAGGAGCATCCACAACCTCCCTGGACAACCTGTTCCAGTGTCTCACCACCCTCACTGGAAAGAACTTCTTCCTAACATCCAGTTTAAATCCATTACCCCTTGTCCTGTCATTCCAAGACCTTGTAAATAGTCCCTTCCCAGCCTTCCTGTAGGCCCCCTTCAGATACTAGAAGACCACTACAAGGTCTCCTCAAAGCCTTCACTTCTCCAGGCTGAAGAGCCCCACCTCTTGTAGTCTGTCCTCATAGCAGAGGTGCTCCAGCCATCTGATCATCTTTGTGGCCCTCCTCTGGACTCACTCCAACAATTCGATGTCCTTCTGTTGGGAGCTCCAGAACAGTACTCCAGGTGGGGTCCGATGAGAGCAGAGTAAAGGGGGAGAGTCACCTCCCTTGCCCTGCTGGCCACACTGCTCTTGATGCAGCCCAGCACACAGTTGCTTTCTGGGCTGCATGCACACACTGCAGACTCATGTTGAGATTTCCTCACCCCAGACCCCAAGGTCCTTTTCCTCAGGGCTGCTCTCCAGCAATTCACCAACCAACCTGGATTTGTGCTTGGGATTGCATCAACCCAAGTGCAGGACCTTACAGTTGGCCTTGCTGAATTTCATGAGGTAGGCCTGGGTCCACCTCTCCAGCCTGTCCAGGTCCCTCTGGATGGCATCCCTGCCCTCTAGCAAGTTGACTTTGCCACACACTGCAAAAGGCCATAAAAGGATGTAACTGTATATTACCCCACTATTAAATCACCATTGGGTTTCATGCTGCTGTACCTTGATGGCAATTGGACTTTCCCTGTAGGGCAATCAGAGACCTGTTAAATGGAAGAAATGTACAGAAGTCTGTCAGTGACTTGCAAGATGGACTATCATGACATCAATCATACTTCTGATGAAAGAGAAGGTGCATTGACAGAATGTCATGGCCATCCTAAACCAAACTAATAAGCAGGAGTACTTTACGTATAGTTTCTTGAACAAACACCATTGAAATTGGAATGTGCAAGCGTAAAGGAAAATGTCATGGCATGGGTTTACTTCATTCTCCTATTTATTACAAAGGAAATGGATGCTTTTAAGCAAGAATTTCAGAACGTAGAAATGACTGTATGGGTTCAGTGCAACAGTCCATCACTGCTTCTGTGCTGTCTCCAACAGTACTCACAGGTTGGTGTTCAGGAGGAGTGAAAACAGGACCAGCATGTATAGTATTTCACAGTACAACTTTTACTGCTTTTCCCTGATTAATTTTCTTAAACCTGATGGGATTTACAGTCTCAATGAAACTTTATTCTGCATAGTTGCCCCCCTTATCTTGAATCTGTCTATATCTCAAGGTGTTCCACAAACCAACTTGTGTTGAAAACTGTTTCCCTAAAGCATAGCTGCTGCTAGATTCATTTGATACTCTCAAGCTCTTGTACTGCAAGAGTCAGTGTATAACTGGTGCCTATCAATCAGCTTTCACAAAAACACTGTAATTTTTTCAACCACCATCATACCTCCAAATTTTCCTTCTTCTAGGCTGAAAATCCTTAGCACTTAGAAATATTGTCTTTCATGATTTAACTATGATCTCCTTGGTGCTTTTGGTGGTTATATTAGGATGGCTTTTATTTTTTAGAAGTTAACACATCTATCCCAAAATATGAAGCAGTTGCTCAGACTAATAACCACAAAGTAAGTAGACTTTGCTTTTTGTAACAGGTCATACAATTTGTTGTGGTTTTAAATTTTTATTTTTATTTTTTAAATTTAATTTTAAAATTATTTTATTCTATTCTATTCTATTCTATTCTATTCTATTCTATTCTATTCTATTCTATTCTATTCTATTCTATTCTATTCTATTCTATTCTATTCTATTCTATTCTATTTTATTTTACATGCTTTCCAGATTCTCTATAAATTGAGAATTGATAATGTAAGCAGAAATTGGTTTTTAAAAGGAGTGTTATTTGTGTAGTTGCCATTTCCATTGTGTGTCTCATTATCGCTGGAGACTACTGACTACTCTGCCATGCAGATGAACCAGCAGCCAGTGTGGCACCTACAGGCTAATGGTAAAATATGTATATCAGAAAGGTTTCAGTTAACAGAAGACTCTATTTGTAGTGTTGTAACCTATAGGAGATATTCTGGTACTGACCTAGGAGATGACTCTAATTCTATTCTCACATCACCCTATTTGTTCAACTTTCCTGAGAAGACTTTATATGCTGAGCTCTATAGTTCAGAGCTCAGTAAGCTTTCTATCTTTAGCAGTCTTTCAGTTAGCATGCCACTTCCCATTTTAAGATTTGAAACCTCAATTGTCTCCTGTAATTCAGCCAAATGGTTAAGATCTGTGTAATATATTGGAAGGAATTTGAGTTTCCTGTAGTTTCATGTCTGAAAATATGAATTAGGATTGTCTGCCTAAAGCTTGGGGATTTTTTATGTTAAAGTGCTCTTCTAAATAGTGAGAATACGTAAAAGGCATATAAAGGCAGGGAAGTTATCTTCCATTATTTCCCCAGTTGTCTTCTGTTAGTTCAGTGATGTACAAAATTCTCCATTTCCCATCTGTGTTACACTTCAATGTCGTACTTTTGTAAAAGGGTATTTTCGATCTGCCTATTGGACATCAATGCTATTAACGTGTTTTGTTTTTCTTTAATTACTGAAATGCAAATGAAACACTTTTTATGAGCATTTTATAAATATAAACCAAACAATCAGAAGATTTTTTTTTTTTATGAGTAAGTGCTGTTTTCTACTAGTCTGATTTTCTATTTCCAAAGAGAACGGTAGCATTTTCTTCTGCAGAATACTGTTTTGGCACATTGCTAACAGCAGTAGATGTTAGATACTGTCTATTACCCTGCCTCTGCCAACAACCACAAATGGAATGTTTGCATCTGCTTTGAGCCATGCACCAAATTGGAAACAGTTGTTGTGTTTATATTATGCCTGCACAAGTAACTGATGACAACTGCCCTTCAGAGTATGCAGAAGTTTTTTTATACCTAATTATTTTTACTGCAGAGCTGGGAACTTAAGAAAATCCTCTGAGCAAATCTGGGATAACTTGAAGTTAGGAATAATGGGGTAGTGAGAAGATTTGAGAAGATGGCAGGAATTTGTTTGATGCCAGAAAATAGCTTTTCAGAAGCAGATTCATCCTCTCACCTTTAATATTTTAACTGTTTGAGAACATCTGTAGCTGCTGATTTTTATTTTCATTTCCTTTGCAATTATTATAAATGCAGCAGTCAGCACTACACTTTCTTGTGAAATTTTCAAATGAATTTCTGGTACCTTCCCCTTCTTTCCCAGAAGTAATAAGGTTTTCTATGCTCAGTAATTTTCTACCAATAAATTAAAAAAAAAAAATAAAAGAGGCATTATTCTTAGTATTGGCACATTTTTCTCACATAAATAATATTAGTTAAACCAAACCAATAATTTCTTGGAAATTGAAATTCAGTTGAGGCATATTTATTTTTATTTAAAAAAAAAAAAATTTAAAAATGATAGTTTAGGCATTTGTACCATGGATCTGAAAAGAGATGATAATTAGATTAAACTAGATTTTGAGTCAGATGCATGGCAATAAATGATCTTATTTACAAATAAAATATGCCCTTTAAAACAAGTTGTTATTATCTTAATTTATTTCAATATTAAACCACTAAACTAATAAGTAAATTATCTGATTATCATATCTGGATTCAACTGGTACTTAATTTGCCTTGGTTTTAAACCTACATGAAACTTCTGTAAATAAACTCTTTGTGTATTTAAATAGAGTGTATATATTTATGTATAAAATTTTGAAATGCCTCAAAAATACAATCATAGCTAACCTTTATGTCAGTTTCTGTGGTTATTCTTTTAAGTCTAAATAAAGCCATTCTAGTGTCAATCATTCTGAAGCTGTCATCCATAAGCAGAAATACTTACTGCTTCGTGGAAATGAGATCATAGAATCATAGAATGGTAAGGTTGGAAGGGACCTCAAGGATCATCTAGTTCCAACCCCCTGCCATAGGCAGGGACACTTCCCACTAGTACAGGTCACTCAAGGCCTTGTCCAACCTGGCCTTGAACACCTCCAGGGAAGGAGCAGCCACAACCTCCCTGGGCATACCCAAATGAGAAGATGGTCTGATGAGAAACCATCTTTTAAAGGGAAAAACATCTACGTTTCCTGGTTTTGAATGAAGCTGCTTTAGGAATGGTAGCCTAATGTGCTGCTCTGCATTATTGCCTGTATTTTTTTCACATAAAGGAAAGGCCCCTATGACTTTAACCACATATATAAGAAATATTTGATAAATTTGATATATGTGGAAAATGAACATAATACATGAATTGACAGTATCATAGTTGCAATACCTGAGGTCAGCACAGTAGAAGGTACCTAGACACTGTTTGGCTGAGCTCCTCGACTCTTAGTATATGAGTGGAATCCCTGAGGAACTGAAAAAATAAAAATCCTGTTTGGTTGAAGGAAATCGATAATTACAGCAGTCCACACTGCTGAATTGTACCGATGAAAGCAATGACTTCCACAAACTATGGTTATTCTATGGTGTAGGAATTTGGCAGTGATAAAATCATACAGGCTAAGTTTGATGAGACAAGAATTTATCACTTAGTAATTGAGCCTATATTTCTTCCAATGGATTCCCACTCTAGAATACATTGTATCATAAAATTACAGTATCACAGTATCACCAAGGTTGGAAGAGATCTCAAAGATCATCAAGTCCAACCCAATACCACAGACCTCAAGACTAGACCATGGCACCAAGTGTCACGTCCAAAGCCGCCTTGAACACCTTCAGGGACGGTGACTCCACCACCTCCCTGGGCAGCCCATTCCAGCAGTCAATGACTCTCTCAGTGAAGAACTTTCTCCTCACCTCCAGCCTAAACTTCCCCTGGCCCAGCTTGAGACTGTGTCCTCTTGTTCTGGTGCCGGTTGCCTGAGAGAAAAAGGTAATCTNCAGCCTCGTTGCCCTTCTCTGGACATGCTCAAGCACCTCAATGTCCTTCTTAAATTGAGGGGCCCAGAACTGGACACAGGACTCAAGGTGTGGCCTAACCAGTGCAGAAAGTGCAAATTGTAGTAGAAAGTACCATCACAGACACAGTATACATAAACTGTCCTTAAGAGTGAGCATTTGAAATACTGAAACAAAAATAATATATTTACAAGCCATGTAACACCCTCACAGCCAAGAAGGTAATAACCCAGTATAGAGCTTTACTTGGTGTTCTCTACCACCAGAGAGAATGCTGCATAAAATGTAAAAAACAAAGCGAAAAAAAAAATCCAAAAAACCCAAAACAAACAAACAAACAAAAAAAGCCCNCCCCCCCCCCCCCCCTCCCCCAATCTGGCAAGTTTTGAACTTGGAAATTGATAAGATACAGAAGTGTGGGAGTCCCAAAGGAAAGTTCTGTCTACTTTCCTGTTGTCAAGAGAGCTGTGGGCAGAGTTGGCAGTAGGAATCCAAGCGTAGCAGAGAGAAGGAAGTTTCTTGCTGTGGAAAAAATGAGACTGAATGGAGAAGGGGATAGGAAAATTTTATGACCCTGGTAACTGATGCACATAAAAGTGCAAATTTAAATGTTTGGAGTTTGGAGAAGTGTTGATATGATGTGGTTTTATTCCTGCCTAATGTCTATTATGTTTCAGTAATCCATAGCCTAAACTCTATTTTAAAATAACTGCTTCAAGCTAAGATGCATTGGTCTTTATAAGAACCAAAAAAAGATAAGAAAATGATTTTGTCCCTTGCACTAAAACCTTTCTTGTCTTGCATCGTTCTGCTGCAATTGAATGGTTTCGTTTGGCAGGCCTTCATTCTTGTTGCTTTCTTTGTGCAGCACAGAATAACACTTAGCAACATTTTATTAAGAGGCAACCATGCTAAAAAACTAATAAAAGCTTACTGTTCTTTATAGCTGCTTTACAGATTTGTTTCTTCTTTGGTGGGTATATATATATTTTTTTTTTCTGTCACGACTTGACTGTTTACAATTGTATGCAAGCCTTTTAAGTAAGCTATTTATTGCTTTTGCTATACTAGTTTCATGTCAGAGTAGATCTATACCAGCGTGTATGTGGCTTGTGTGCATTTATTTGTAGTAATGGATTCCTTTTAAAGAGTCATTTAATATGGTATTCCGTGAGACTGTATTTCAGGACAGGTATGAACAAATTTATTTGTGAGAAAGATTTGGTGCTTGTTTTTCAAGCTTTATACAATGGTCTTTGAAAATAATAGCTACT
The DNA here is from genome assembly GCA_013396675.1 of Eubucco bourcierii. Lineage (NCBI taxonomy): Eukaryota > Metazoa > Chordata > Aves > Piciformes > Ramphastidae > Eubucco > Eubucco bourcierii. The sequence goes on along the minus strand of VWZE01014426.1, from coordinate 186,467 downwards.
GCAGGGGTGGATACCACTTGCATGCAGGCATTAATTTTAGTGTGAGCTATTAAGGGACAATGATTTGATGTACAGTAGGAACAGGAAGAATTTTTTTAAGACTCTATATCTAATGTCTTCTGTAAGAAGATTAACAGAATGTCTTTGCTATCTGCATCTTCCTTCTGCAGGAAACTTCTGATGGCGTACGAGGACTTAGGAATGAATGCAAAGGAATGGTTGATGATGTCTTCTCCTTCAGTATGTTTGTGATAATATGTAAAACTATTCATATCTCTTGCAACACACTTTTATTTCCAGTAGTGAAGGCATATCTAACCAGGAATGGAGGCTGGCTAGTTACACAGAAAAGCTGAGGATTACTGGCAGGGTAGATTCATTGTTTTTTTACCTCAGGCTTGTCTATGAGTGAAGAAGATCAAATAATGACTGTTTGTTGAGAGAAAGGCATTTTGTGGCATGGTAGTGATTTTCCCATGTAAATTAATTAGTGAACTAATACTGTAACCAGGCAAACAACCAAAACAGTATTAGTAGGCATCTTTTTAGTATTTTGCTTTATTTTAAACAGCTGAGCTAATTCAGATTGTTTTCTACAAAGGTACATCAGCAGTAGATGTTCAATTACAACTGATCATTACAGTGAAAGGAAACAGGGATCCAAAAATAAACCGATAAATCATAGCATCTATAAAACTGTAGGAACTTGGTGTATTGACTTGCTTAACTAAATTGTTGTCCTTAGCCTCTTATTCTATATAATGCAAACTACACCACTACATTAGAAATTAAAACATCAATTTATTTGCTGCTTTCTTTCATTTGATTGTTTTATTTTTCATTGCCATGGGAAGAAAATGACAGTGGCTGGGACCTTTTTTATATACGCATATGCATTTTTCAGCCTCTGTGCATCAGTGTGATACTATGAGAATTTTATTTTAAGTTGGAGAAAATTTCCAGAAACTTAGAACTCATATTTCTTTCATATTATTTTAGTACTATAAGAAGGTGGTGGATGTTTCACTAGCAAAGTATTTGTTTTTCACAAAGGAACACCAGGTGATGGAATGCATGCTGTTTATTATCCGCTATTATTGCAGCCTGTGGTGAGAAATGGTCAGTCTGGATTTCCTCAAGAATTCAAGTCCAACAAAATGTTTAGCAAAGATAAAGGAATCCATACAGTATTCACTGTAAATATGGGTGTGTGCCAACTTTAAGTCTTTTAACAGAAAAAGAGAAACAGTTATAGATGCCTATCAATCTTAGTGAATGTTACCTGTTACATTGTTCTGCAGATTTGTTCCCAAAATAAAGAAAACATTTTGCTTTGACTTAAGTGTCTTAAGTGAATGTGAAAGCTTTTCCAAATGAGCCCTCACAGCATTTATTCACCATAGTTCAGGCTTCAGTTTCTTCGGGGTCCTCTGATTGCATTTGTGTTGCAACTCCTGTTGTTTTTTGATTTATAGTTTAAATTATCACCACAAGGTGGAGTTCTGAACTTTCCAGCATGAACAGTCTCTTCATTATACCAACAAGGAGTACAGATATTTTCTTCCTAAGTATTATACTTTAATTACATCTGAAATTTGCAGAAGTGTGCATAGGTATAAACATTCCACAGAAGATGGTCATAACTTTGGAATGGTTTCTGTGACTTAATAAGTAGTTAGTGATGTTTTTTAATTTTCTGATCTTTTGTTGTTGTGTATGAGCATAGTTGACCTAAAGGAAAGAACCAAAACAAACCAAACCCCCAAACCCCAAACAAACAAAAGGAGGAAAAAAAAAACAAACCAAAAAAACTGATTGTAGATTTACAGTTTAAGTTGTTTGGGTTTTTTTTGGGGGGGGGGGAATGGGGTTTTTTCCCCACCATTTTCTTCTGTTCACTAAGAACCATTATTCTGCAATACATCAATGGTATTGCTGCAGATAATCTCATCAGTGCTTACAGAGAAGGAGTTTTCCATCACATGGATTTTTTGGAGGGAAAATCTACCCTTATCACCTATATAAACAATTTTTGCAATGTGAGATTTGGTATAATTAGTTGACTCTTTAAAGGTATTCTATCATACACGTTCAGTTGTGTAGCTGAAATGATTTCTAGCTTTGCAGCCAGACAGGATTTTCCAACACGTAGTGATGTAACAAATAGCTGATTCTTAAGAAATTTCTTCATTGTCTCTTATGAAAATAGTGGTTTATAAAATTGTGTTTCTAATTCATTGTAAATGTCTGCTTTTACATATGTGTAACTTAGGTCTCATGTTGAGTAGTTTAACTTGTGTATTGGAGTGCTGGAGTTGTTGCTGCTGGTGATGGGGTAGGTTGTGGTGCTGAAAGGACAGCTCATGGCAGAGCGAAGAAGCCTTCCCTCCTGACTAGTGCGGCTGCAAGGGCTACAGGAATGATTAGAAAGATCAATTAAAAGTTTTACAAAGTACAGTTATAATACATCTAATTTATATATGCTATCTATAGTGTTATTCTTCCTTATGGAATACATTACATCCTCTGGGGTCATGCAATCCTGTCTTTTAGGAAGGCTGTAATGAAGTCCTTTCTGTAAATGTTTCTGCTTCGATGCTTTGGAGAAGAAGGAGATTAAGAAATTGGGTATGGGGTTTTTGGGGTTGGGTTGGTTTGGGGTTTTTGTTTGTTTGGCTTTTTTTTGTTGTTTTGTTTTTTATCTGTAGTTTGTTATATACATGATGTGATTGTTATATGCATGATGTGATACTATCCCTCTGGTATCTCTATCATAAGAAGGACACAGCTGTTGAAGCGAGTCTAGCAGAGGATCACAAAGATGATCCAAGAGCTGGAATATCTCTGCTATGAGGATAGGCCGAGTGAGCTGAGGTTGTTCAGCCTGGAGAAGAGAAGACTCTTCTCTTCTCTCCTGGAGAAGAGAAGGGGGAAGCTTAAAGCCTTCCAATACCTGAAGGGGTCCTATAGGGAGGCTGTAGAGGGACTTTTCATAAGGGCGTCTAGCAATAAGATAAGGTGGAATGGAAACCTACTCTCTGATGGAGAGTAGGTTTAGACTAGATCTTAGGAAGAAGTTCTTCAATATGAGTGTGGTGGGACTCTAGAATAGACAGGGAGTTTGTGGATGCCTCCTTCCCAGGGATGTTCAAGGCCAGGTTTGCTGAGGCCTTGAGCAGCCGAGTTGAGAAGTCTCCCAGCTCATGTTGGGGAGGTTGGAGTAAATGATCATTAAGGTCCCTTCCAACCGATGCCATTCTATGATTCCCTGCAAATCCCTTGGTTTTGGATGTCATGTAGTATGAATTTGCTCTGTCACATTAGTAATGATGAAAAGTTTGAACTATTAAGCTTTAACCAAACAAAATAAATCAAGAAGCGTGATAAAGATGCAATTAACACTATGCTTTAGTTATCCTTTATCCGCCATTCCATGCAACCTGCTCTGGAACTGGAGTTGAACTAGGTGATCTCCAGAGATCCCAATACAGCCCCATCTCTATCATTCTGTGATTCTGTGGTTCTGTTTACTTAGTCATTAGGAATTTATCCTCTGATGTTTTGAGCAAACTTTGAAAATCCTACTGATCTTTTCACTCTTCGTATACTATACATGTGTTCCTCACTGGCTTTGAAATGTTGTCTTAAACCTCCAATCTTCACAATGATTACTGCTAGCTGCCTTAGTTTAGCATTTTGTCAGTGTTTTGAGAATCTCTTAGACATTCAGGTAGGTGTAATTTTCACACTTAGCATATAACATAAATAGTATATAAATTTTTGGAGCAAGAACACATAAAACACCTAGCTCATTGCCAGGATTCATGTGGAGTTGACTGCAGTATCAGTTCTGCAGACATGAAGGCCGTGGAAGAAATGTCTTTGACATGGTAGCCTGTAGTTATATATTTTAGCTAGTATTGTATGCCACTGTTAAGCTGAACAACACTGTTTCTGTCACTCTTCTGTTAGAAACATTTTCCTCTGTCAGAAATAATAGCAAGACCCCGCATAAAAGTATTATTTGTTGGAACCAAGTCCTTCTGGCTGTCATTCATATCTTGACATTCTATAGTCATGACTATTTGCTGAAGTAACTTCTTCAGAAATTTGAGTGCATCACTAACGTCAAGAAACTAACTTCTTCCTAATTTACAGACAGCTATAGCAAATCACTTTCTCTTTTCACTAAGATGTACATCAAGTACCACACAGATCCCTATTAGAATCAAAATGGAATAGTGTTTTATGGTTCCTCTCTAATTTAATGTTGACCCAGTTAGTAGTTCTGACTTTTTTTTTTTCTCTCAGATCGAATCATGAGCCATATTTCAATTTCTTTACTGTTTGTTTTAATTTACCAAAGCCCATCAGCTTATAATTAAAATAGAGTGCATGACAGAGAAACTTAATCTAAATATATGCTACATGCATATTTAATAAAAATTCTTTTGTTTCATATATTCATATACCTTATTGCTGTCTACAACTACCTTAAGGGTGGTTGTAGCCAGGAGGAGGTTGCTTTCTTCTCTCAGGCAACCAACACCAGAACAAGAGGACACAGTCTCAAGCTATGCCAGAGGAGGTTTAGGCTCGAGATGAGGAGAAAGTTCTTCACTGAGAGAGTCATTGGCTGCTGGAATGGGCTGCCCAGGGAGGTGGTGGAGTCACCATCCCTGGAGGTGTTCAAGGCGGGTTTGGACGTGGCACTTGGTGCCATGGTCTAGCCTTGAGGTCTGTGTTAACGGGTTGGACTTGATGATCTTTGAGGTCTCTTCCAACCTTGGTGATACTGTGATGCTGTGATACTGTGCTATACTGTTACAGTGAAGCTGTTATTACACGTGGGCTAACATGAAGAAGGCTCTGTTACTGCTTTTTGGTTGTTTTTTTTTTTTGTTTTTTTTTTTTTTTTTTTTGTTTTGTTTTTTTTTTTTTATTTTTGTTTTTTTTTTGTTTTTTTTTTTTTTTTTTTTTTTTTTTTTCTTGGTCTCGTTTCTTGATTTCAATTTGAGTTATTTTCTACTCCACACCCAGTGTGTTGCAGATGAAAACCTGGATCATTCAGCAATTGAATATGAGATGCATAGTTCTACGTCTGTTGGATTCCAGTTGTTTCCCATCTTGTGAATGAATTACTTGTTGATTTCCTTAAGGTGCATCTGAGAAGCTGTAGTAGCACTACCTTCATGGAAAGAGATGGATAGACATTATTTTCCTAATATTATCACCAGTCATTTCATTACAGTACTTCTTCCTGTAGACTGAACCATCATTACACCTATATTACTGCACGTGAGCATGAACATAGTTATGAGTCATTAACCAGTAACAATGCAATTAATTTTTTTTAATTAATTGAAGCTAATACTACATGTGAGATGAAGTATCCTTCTTTTCAAGGACTCAACAATTTGACTTAAATATTTTTATGCTTTCAACACTGACTTCTTCCAGTCTGGTTAAGTTTTACCTAAATTATTATGACAGACAATGGGCATAAACTGAAATACAAAACATTCCATTTAAACCTAAGAATTTATATTTCTTTTAAATGTACGAATGATTGAAGACTCAAAGGAGTTGTTCACTAAGGGTGTGGTGATCTACATCTTGACAGAAAAACAGGCCTTGACCATGCTCTGAGCAGGGAGAGTCAACTCAGTGATCTTCAAAGGCTTCTTCTAACCTCAGCTATTCAATGATTCTACAACTCTATGGAATTTAAGGAAATCATCTGTGTTTCTTGGTGAAATGAGGCTACATGAGGCTGTCTCATATTTTCAGCTTGAGCTTCTTTGTGATAGCTACCAGTAATTCCCTGGATTTTTCTCATTCATAAGTCCCTTGTTTACTGAGTCAAATTCAGACTGTCTGCATTCCTGCAGTCAAGCACAGACACAAAACAAGCTGCAAATGAAATAAAAAAAAACCCCAAACAACCAGCAAACTCGAAGCCACAAATAGGTTTCTGACTGTCTTTTAGAATTGATTTACCAATTTGGAGATACTAGTGCTGGCAATGAAAGTGAGAGCTTTCACAAGAGAATGAATCTGCTTTGCTTGTGGTATTCTCTTAAGATCTTACCTTCATATATTGTTGACAGACTGTTAGCTCCTGGCAAATTTAGCACAGTGCTGCTCATAAACAAATGTCAAGTAAGATTTTAGGATTTTTTTTACTCATTGAGTCATCGTCATTCCCTTTGCTAGTTAGGTCAGTGGTGGCTGTCCATTTTGAGTGATGCTATCTATTTTAACTGATAGAATTCTAAGACTCGTTTTCTTGATATGATCTTCTTATGAGGAATGACAAGTGCTATTGTCTAAACCATCACAACTAGCTAGGACTCCTACAGCTTGCCCAGCTCCATATGTTCATATTTAACAGCTTCACTTTCGGTTCCCACTATGGGATTCCTGTGGTTTTCTTCATTAGTGTTTGGTCAGGCACTCCACAAACTTCACAGCAGAGGGTCCTTGCTAACATCTTGTAAGTGGGCTCTCTGGTACGTGCTTTTATGTTCAATAGTCTTCCTTCTAGATTTTCTGAAAAGTATCCTGCGGATTCTTCCACATTCTAGGCAAAGTTTCATTTTCTTTCTGAGTGAGGACTTTGCACCATTTATGCGCTTCTGCATTTGCCAAGCAGTACATTAAAAAAAAAAAAAATCCTTTACACAGTAACTTCTAAACTGCACATAACTGTAGCTATTCTGATAAACTGTACTCCAGTGAATGAATGGCTTGTATAAGGGACCGTGTTCCTTCTTACTGGCAACTGTGTAGTCTGTCATTTCACATAGTGAAAATACACCTGTTAATATTATTAAGGCTTTTGTACAATTTCAAATAACTGAATAGTTTCAGTCTTCTGTATATCTCCAAAGACAAAGTAGGATGAAGAATATAGTAACCTGTTCCAACCAGATAACATGGGCTGATCTCATTTTCACAAAGCATTCCCAGAGGGGATTATATCTCCAAGACGATGCTTCAAGTTTAAAGTCTTCCTTTAGTCCTTCATTAGAAACATTTCCTCTGCTCCCATTTGACTGTTTAAACACTGCGTTGCAGCTGGAACTTGGAACCTTTTAATCCTATTACTCTTCTTCAATTTGAGCACAGTTCCAGTTATCTCTATCCAGTCCCTGTTTCAAAAGTCTCAAAAAGAAATTAAAAGACAGAAAGTGATGATAAGGGACACCATTTTTTTTGTTTTTTTTTTTATGTGACATTTGTTTGGCTTTTATGAAACAGAATGATCTATAGTCATCAACTTGGACCAGACTGTGGTTTTCACATGTGCAAACATAAGCAGGTAGTTTCAGGAACCAGCAAAAAATCCTTTTCCTGGACTTGAGAGAATCAGAAGAAATTAAAAGCTGTTACTGCAACCTCGCTGAGCACCTAAGCTCTTCAATAGCAAGAGTGTCTGTTTCTGTAATCTGATCATTTTGCTAATGGACAGTCAGTCTATCTTCATATTTTTTCTATTACTCAATGATAATAAAAGGGATAATAAAAATTACCCTGAAGTACCCAGTCCTTGCAGTTTTCTGGTCCTGTAGTGAGGTATGATAGTAACTTAAATCACAATTTATATGAATTTGGATCTTTATGTAGTTTTATAGGGAACAGGTATCTGGTCCCTCAGAATAAGATGTTCCTTCATATGCAAAGGTTGCTAAAGGTAGATACTTAAGGAACTTCCATTCTAAACAGGGATATGTCACTTTAAAAGCATGTAGAAAGAACAGAGGGAAGGATGAAAGGACAAGGGAAGAAAGAGAGAAAGACATAAAGGGAGTGATTTAGCTTGTGGAAGAGGAGAAGGGGAAAGGGAGAGTAAGAGAGTGAGAGCAGTGGGACAGTGGAGGAGTGAACAAGTAGGGGAACAAGATTCTGGAACAGGGATCCTTGGAGATTAAGTGGTCTGAATAACTACTATTTTTACAGTGATTAAATATATGTGAGATGAAAATGGCTCTTAGGGCACAGTTTAGTCTATCTCTTTATGTGAATTAGGATCACTCCTAATGGATATTCATTTAATTTACACTTAAAACATGCATGGAGATAGGGACTGCCTATCAATGATAATCTACTTCATCTGACTGTCCTGATAGCTGGGCTGTTTTCAGTTCACATCTGATGTAAGTCCCCTTTGCTATACTGGTAGATCTAGTTAAAAACAAGTTTTGTACATCTTTATTAAAATGTGAAGACACAAACTGAGGAAAGTGCTGTTGCTGGAACTTCAGGAGTGAAGATCAGGACACATTAGTTACTTTGTCTTTTGCTTCTGCGAAAATTGTGTTCCATTTTGTTGCAACAATATTGTCTTTTTTGATCATTATTTCCTTTGTGATTTACTGCACCTTCATAACCTCTTTCATAATTTACACAGCTGTCCTCTGCTTTCACTTTCTCAGTTGTTTAGCTTTTGAGAAAAAAAAGTGATGTCTGTGCTTCCCCCACTGCCAAAATGAAAGACCAGTTGCTGTGTTCCTCATTCAGAAGAATTCCATTATCATTTGATCAGATCTCAGAATTAATTAATTAAAATTAATCCAAATGTGTGTGTGTGTGTGTGTGTATAAAATGTATTACATTTATAAACCAAATTCTGTTCTCTGTTATTTGGGGATAAGTACACTTACTGCAGTTGTCCCTCCAGAGTTGACCTCATTAAAACTGAAAATAGTATATATGTCTATTACAGAAATAGTTTGTGCAAAAAAAAAAGTATATAGGGAATACAGCTAATCTTTCTTTCCTTTTTTGCTTTCTTTCTCTTTAATTTTTTTTCCTCAAAACTAGACTTCTCTGTATAATGTAATATTTTGCATTATGTGAAGGAACATATTTTGGTATCAAAATCATGTTCTGGATATGATGCCTCCTGTTCTGAATGTGATGACGAAGGATATCTTGTATATCAGAACCAGTTATGGCCCATATAACTGTCACTGTTTCAGTAACCTGCACATTTGTTGCTGTAATGATGCTTCATGATAAACAAAGTTATTTGTATTTATTAAGTCACCAGTTGGATGTACAGCAGAACAGCAAGGCTTATTGTGTAAAGATCTGAGCTTATATGTAACATATTTTGAAATGCTGTCTATGGACTGGAGAATATAGTCATGGTTACAGCAGCAGGCAGGAAATCACAGTTTTGAGTCTTGGCTGTGCCACAGACTTTCTGTGTGACTTTGGACAAGCTACTCTTTGTGCATTAGCTAATAATACTATCTCTATCTCCCAGGGGTGTTGTGAGAATACATTCATTAATGTTTGTAAGACGCTTAGATAGTATAGTGATGGGGCCATATAAGCACTTAGAGAAACAATCCATTTTTGCAACAATGTGCATCTTCCTGACTAAGGACTTTTTTGCTGGAGGTTTTTCATAGATGCTTGTTATGAATAAATCTACTTTATAATGATACAGTGAGGTTAAACTGCCTTTTTTAGTGAAGTTTCACTTTAGTATTCAGAACAGGTGTAAACAGTCATAAGTTTGAAAGCTGTTCCCAAAGAAAAAAAAGTAGAATTTTTATAGTTAGTCACTTGAATAGAAAATAGAAAAGACACCTCTACTCATTCATGTAGTTAAAAATGTGGAGGATTATTTACATCTGTATATGCCTCAAAAATAGTTTATTTTATTTTAAGCACTTCTCATTTCATTGTCTAAACTACCTCCCCAGGCAAGTCATTCCATTGCCTAATTGCCTTTAAAGTTAAATGGTTTGCTTGGATGGTCTACCCTAATTTTTCATTGTGGGTATAAGCTTGCTCTTTCAGTCTGTCCTTCCTTTCTGGAATAACCTTCACTCATAGGTGCTCAGTTCAGACACAAAACATAGTTACAGCAGGTTAACAAGGTATTGCTTTAGAGCTGATGGGAGGTAAATTGGTAAGCCACTGTAATTTGATTTGATAATTTGCCTGACTGAGTGCTTTACAGTATTAGAATCTGAATATGGGGCTCGGTGCATTAGCACCAAGGAGAAGAAGAAAAGGAATCTTTGATATTCCCAAGCCCTCTACAGAGGACTTGGTGGTGGCAGATTTCCAGTCTGGGGGAATAGGTCCTGGAAATACTTCATGAAACATTTTGGTTTGTTATGTCTTGTTTATATTTGTAGAAACTAATGGTAGCAGACAAATTGTGGGAGTAAGGGATTCAGAAGAGCGTAAGCAATTCCTGAGGGCAGTGAAGAGGGCTGTGCCCTGTTGAAAGCTCAGGAACCTGTTGTGCATCCATGTCAAACTATATTTGGGGTCTGATTTCAAGTATATTTCTCAGAGGCAAGAAGTATTAAAAAATGGGTGATCATAGAAGACAACCTATAAATGTCCTCTCCTACTGTAATAAATGTAGAGAATTGAAATGGTCTTTAAAAATATCCAAGTGTAGGAAATCAAAGCCTGCAGTCAACTACCAGCTGAAAAGATACAGAACAGGCCGCATTTGTGCTGTGGTTCATGAGTTTGCTTGTTTGCTGCTCAGTCTATCCTTCCACTATCGTTTGAATATGTACTGAATTAGATTGCTTTTAATAAAGTTCCCATGTGAGTGATATTGAAAATGCTTCTCAAGATGATGAGTTCTTAAGATGAATGTTATTTTAAGCTATGGTTACATTTTCCTCAAAAATCAGGAGAAAAGAGTTTTGACATTTTTTCTCTGTATTAGTATTGGGGATCGAATGGGGTTGATATCTTCCTTCTTTATGTACATATATAGTACTCTGGATAAAAGAGCTAGAAGTGATAGAAGTAAAGTATTTGAGTACTGGTCAAACTTAATACAAAAGGAGCCACAATCAACAACGCCTAATCTTAACTTAGTTTCACATCTATCAGGCTGCTCACAGTCTCATGTTTGCTTTTCTTCTGGGTTTAGCTAAAGACTCAGGACAGACATCTTCTCTCTCAGTTTGTCAGTAAATGCAGAAACTGTATTAAAAGGAATCTTAATCAGACTCCCAGATTTTCTAATATAAGTTGATGCACAATTGAACTTAAAGGTTAGAGTCAAGAAGAAAAAGCATAATTACAATTGGTAATGAAACATTATTTTCTGTCAGTCATTTGATACCATAATATATATTTTCAACTTTTAGTTTATTCTTGTTTTTTTTTTTTCATTAGGCATTGTTTAAGTAAAATCCTTTGTTACCAAAACTTTCCTATATGAATGTATTTTTGTAGTAGGCTACTTCAGTGACAATAAAACCTCTACTAAAATATGCAGGGGAAAATGCAACTTGAAGGATTACTTTTATCTTATTAAAAAATGGGAAACATCTTACATTTTGTGTCAAACTAATCCTCTTCGATGCACTGTATGCATCTCAAACACACACAAAAAAAAATTTGGATGGTGAAGATTAATACAGTTTAAAACTAAAAACAGTCTTAAAAAACCCTTAAATGCCCATTTTGAAAACTTTGAGTTAGCCAATTAAAAAAGATGAGTATTCACATACAGTGGAAAACTCCAATTTCTGTTAATGGGGCTTTTTTTTTTTTTTTTTTAATCCTATATTTTGTCTGTCAAAAGGAGGATACTCATCTTTGCTAGTATGTCTGGAAAAGGAAAACAGTTAAACCTACTCAAGCTATTACAGTTGCATTACTATGTTTTAGTGACTGCCTTCTTGAGGATGTTTTTCTGCTCAAGAAGCAGCAGGGTACATAATCTGGAAAGAGTAAGGCCTTTTTCTTATGGCAAAATAAATTGCAGCTATTTCTCACAGCAGGAGGTCATTGGTCTTATACTAATTCTATCCACTGATAAGATGATGTTAGTGATAAACACCTTCATACTTCTGGCATGTGCTTAGGACTGATGCCAGTTGCCTGTGTTTACTTTGACAGAATAACTTCCCCCTTGCTGATCCCTTAGGCAATGCTTAATATAGTTACATGTTATCTTATGCATATTGTCTGATACTTTAGTTTGCTGCATAAAGTATACACCTGCTTCTCATAGCTCCTCTCAATTGCTCTGAAGTGATGATGAAAAAAAAAAATATTTGTAAACCTAATGGAAGGGAAAAAAAATCTGTAATGTGTAGGCAAAGACAATAAACCAACACAAAATGTTGTCAGAACTCAAAATAACTATAAAATATCCTCTTTTAACTGTAACAATTACTCTAATTAGTGTACTGACTTTTGCTAGTCTTCTGCTTTTAGAAGTAATTGTCATGTGTTCTGGGAGTTTGATTTGTTCTGGTTTTAAAGAATTCCTTTAGTTTTCTGTGGGGGGAAAAATCTCTGACATTGAAAGAAAGAAACAAAAAAAAACCAACAAAAACCCAACAGCACCACAAAGCAAGGTGTTTGTGGATCCAGCATTTGGTGGCATTATATTGTCAGATTTTACTTAACACAGTTTTACTGTGAAGGCTATGTACTATTTTCTATCTCCTTTACAGGGAAGATATGAATACTTAAAACCTCTTTCAAAGAGACAAGGAAAGAGAGGGAGAAAAAAATTATTTTATCAAGTTTCAGTTATACAGTTGGATGTGTTTGGTAAACTTATAGCAGAAATGATACAAAAATTTTTTTCTCAAATCAATGAAGGTCATTTTTTATGAATAGTGTTTTCAGCATCTTAAAGAAACTGTTACATACAGTAGGAGAAACACAGAAATCTTCAATTCTAAATATTCAGGTGTGTTGGCTGTTAGATCCTCTAATGTTGTAGTTTATTCTGTGTTCGTTTCCTTTTGCATTTTCAAAAGTGATTTCAATTGAATCATTTATGGTTCTTCCATTCAGATTATAAGAGCTATTTTGGAGCGGATAACCCTCAATGGCTGTATATGAGACATTGCCCGGGGTGCTTCCAAGATGCTTTTGAGCTGGGTAAGGAAATCACTGAGTGTTGACACATTCTGAAAGCACTATGGCATGGATTGACAGCATATAGCTTGTAAATTGTGTTACTGACTTATTATTCTGTGTATTACTCACAGAATAGCCTAAACAGGTTTCCTCTGAAATGTTAAAACACAATAAACATTTTTCTAGGAAAAAAAAAAAAAGGTAGCCAGTATTTAAAAATAATACAGTATTTAATCTCTTTGTGGTAATTCATACACCAAAAAAGTTTAATTCATCATTACTCACTTCTGATGTGTCTACTTTTTCTATAGTAGCCATTCAATGTATAATATTACAGCAATGTAATGTCATAATATTACCATTATATTAACATGCTGGTGAGGTAAACCATATTCAGATTTTTACAGTGACTTTAAGGTCAAAACTAATTGTTTCTGTGGGCATGGCTTAGGCAATACACTAGTTTTAAGACTTAAACTGGCATTGAAGCTCTAATTCCAGAATCATCTCTTCTATCTCCATATGACCTTATAAACTCACATTCAGTTAGGAAAAAGTAGTTATCATTACTCATTCCCCCTTTTAGAATGTGGACACAGGCAACTGAAAACATATAGGGTAAAGAACTTGAACCTCTGTGCAAAGGATCGTGCAGACATGGAGTCTTGGTATGGAGCCTTCACTGACTATGTATTAAGTGAAGAACTCAGGGAAAGCTTTTTATATCATGTTTAAAAGCCTGATGCTGACTATGATGATAAGGACAGCTCAGTGGAGGTGTGATGCTAAAAGTTGCCAGGAACTGGCATGAAGAGGGGCCCATGTTCCACTCCACTCTTTCTCTATTTAAGGTTAGGTAACGTCTATTTAAAGTGTATATTCTGCTGTATGGGAAGATTTTTTATCTCCTAGAATGGTTGTGTAGTTGTGTAGTAAAATTTTACCCAGCTGAAATCCAGATGAATCAGCTACAGTATCTCCAGGATTTTGCAGAAGCTAGTTCAGGCTGTGCATTGTCACTGCCCCATGTGCCAAGGGTACTGTTTTTTGTTAAATAGTGAGACCTTAGATGCTCAATGTATTGGTTTAATTAAAACTTTCTATTTGAAAACAACGTAAGCATGCAGAAAAATGATTTCCATTAGAGCAGCACATCTCAAACAATACCAAAATGAATGCTTCTCTCAAAAAAAATATGCTTCAAAAAAAAAAAAAAAAGAAAAAGTAGGTAACTGTTAAACAATGGCTACTTTATTAACTATGATAAGGTATAGGCTGCCTCATGTATCTGTTAAATAAAATAAATATACATCCCACAAAAAAACCAAACAGACAAGCAAATAATAAATATGTTATATATGCAAGGGAAGGTTACATTAATCTACAGTTCCTGCCATTATCCCACTCCAGGTGTACATAGATGGGCCTCCAGTGTGCTAATTCCACTGAGCCCAATCATAAATCTCAGATTGGCTCACAGTCATCCATTTTCATCCTAGTGAACAAAATACTTCTTATATCATTTAGTATTAGCTGACCATATCTAATAAAAGCTAGAGACTGGCTGATTTTTTTTTTCTCTTTGCTATCAAGATCTAGTGAACTATATTATACATGAATGGCTTGTAGAATTACTGATTCACATTTCAGAATGGCAAGTCCATGTTGTAAGATTTAAGATTATAAATTTAAAAAAATGTTCTCCTTTATTTATTCTGGATTTTGGAATTATGTCCTGAACAAAGACTCAGAAGAAATTTAATATGCAAAATTCTGAGCTTCCTTTAACACTGCAGCCTGATGCAGGTGTAGATCTCTTACAAAACATCAGAGTTTTCAGGTTAAAAAACAAAGAGTGCCATAGTGGTAAATCCATTTTAATTTATACTTTAAATGTAATAACTGTTCATTGTGCATGGAACAATTATCAGCTGTTTATTTGAGATTTTCAATAATTTTCAAAGTATCTGCACTTTACATTTGTCTGAAAAATATTTGCTTCCCCTTCACTAGCTTATTGTTAACCAAGGGTTACCTCTTGCCTCAGTAGTCTCAGCCAGTGTGCTCCAACATTACAGAGGCAGTCATCACCTCTTCCTCATATGTTCAGAATCTCTTCTACCTGTCAAGGTACCTGATTTGTTCTGGATATGCTGCATTTTTGCTGCAGCTCTCTTTCTTACTTACTATAGTCGCTAATGGAAAGAATTAGAAGTGTCCATTGTGGCCTGATCTCGGCTACTGAATTTTTTTTTAATTGTTTTTGGTGTTATGCAGGTTTTGAGGTGAAAAATCAACAACTAAATAAATGTAAAGAAAATTCTGTGGTTAAAGGTCAAGCTATAGGTCAAAGAGCTTATTGGTTAAGTTGCCAGGGAGTATGACTTTATATACTAAATTTCACTGCTGTTTTCTTTTTCTCCCTCTCTGCTAAGGTGGGAAGAAGAAACAAACTCTCCACATATATTATATGCTTTTCTATACGACACTGCAATTGGCCATTCACAAAGTTTTGCCCTGACACAACAAGCAGAGACACTGCATATTCAGCATGGCTCTCTCCATGGGTCTCATTTTCAATTTGGAAGTTATTCACTCAATGTAACAGCATTTTAGTTATGTATATAGGCTGAGACTCTCAGAAACTGATGCTGGAGAACTTGGATCATAGCTAAATTCCATTAATTTAATTTGTTTATTCTCTCTGGTTCTAATACAAATCCTTTTTCTAAAAAAAAGAAAAAAAAGAAAAAAAGTAATTATTATATTTTGAGAAATGTTAAAAAAATCCAGATGATCTCAAAATATATTAAAAAAAATTGTAATAAGACCTCTCAATTTTGTTTTAAATTTTCTGAATAGCCCTATAATTGTTGGAACATTAAAGCCTACTTTCCTGCTTGCCCAGCAGTCTTAATGGTGAGTTTCAATAGTTGTATGCTCAGTCTGAATTATCATAGGATTGTAGAAACATAGAATGTTTTGAGCTAAAAAGGACCTTTGAAGATCATCTAATCATCTAACCATGGGCAGGGACATCTTTCACTAGATCAGGCTGATAAGAGATCCATCCAGTCTGACCTGCAACATTTCATTATCATTTCAAGGCAATAATCTTACAACTGGAGGCAGCCAAAGGCTCTTGAGACTTGTAGACTCTCTGAGATTAGTAGTTCTCCTCCTGGATGTAAATTGCTACATATTAAGGTCTTTTTAGCTGAATGAAGGCACATATTGACAACAAGAACAGATGAAGGCCATAAACAAACCAGAAGAAGTCAGGAGTAAAAAAGATGGGCAGACAGACACTGTAGTACTACAAGTTCTCTGTTAAGATACATGTGATACTGCCAATTTAATGCAATTTCTTTTCCCCTCAAATACAGAAGAGTATCCAGAGGCAGCCATAGCATATGTAATCATGTGTCATAGAAATTACATCATTTACATGTCTCTTTTTTCAGATGTCAGAATATTTCTTTCTGAAGAGGCTGAGTGAAAACTTGCTACGTGTTGTATAAAAGAAGTAACTTGCTCTCTAGGAGGCAAAAGCCAGTTTCTACACTGCAGATTCTTCACACAAATACATTGCCCTGGCTCCTGCCTCACTGGCAGCCCATTACCATTTATGTATTTCTGATGTGCATGCTGACACTAGTTCCTTTGAATCTGTACGGGTTGCAAGTACCATCAGTGTAGGAGATGGATTTTTTTAAGGCTCTAAATTTCGTTATCTCCTATGCGTTTGGGTTTTTCTATGTCGAAAATTCCCCAGGTCATAATGCTGTCATTGTTCTCAGTAGGAAACCTTAATTGCACAGCTAGTTGGATAAGAGTTGGAGTAGTTGGCAGAGTGTTGTCTGGAAAATCTTTCAGCTGTGCAATGTTATCGCTTCCCCTACATCCGCCCCGCCTCCATCCCTGAGGATTCCTAGCCTACTGCATTTGGTGAGATACATATGTTTTCCCCAGCTACAGGAGCTGTGAAGGGTTCCTCTGGGATATCTAAGTATAAATACCTAAGTGTGTCTTCAGTTGCTAGGTTATTTTTAGTCAATGGGTGGTTACCAAGTCATCTCTAATTGTGCTGTTAGATGTGTCAGAGCAGCTACTGCAAAGCTAGAGGCTCCCTGTAACAGGTTGAATATATAAGGACAAAAGCAACATTTCAAAAGTGAGCTGTTTAAAGGTTTGAATTATATATGAGGAGATTGCTTGATGAGCATATATGAAGAAAATGATCCACTAGTACAACAGGGATGGAGGAGGATGGTAACACAGTTGACTATACTAGCCATAGTACCATGACTGGCATACTGTGTCATTTCAGATATGTGTTTTGGGGGAATTTACCAGTGGTTCAAAGGATCAGAGTGCTCTTACAGAACCCTGCACTTCTTAGGCAGTTCCTGTATAGCCTTTGTCAGTAGTGCCCAGAAGCTATTACTAGGTGGTGAATTAGTATGTAGGATGAAGTGTAAAGAGTTCCCAGTGTGCAACTGTCCACATGACAAGAACTGCTGTCACAGTTCTTTCTCTATAAATAGAAAAGAGGAAGAAAATAATACTTGAATAAAAAGTCAGTAAGATTGTAGGAAGAAGACAAGAACGGCAAAATAATACAACTGAAAAGCCAAAAAAAAAAGCAAAATAACTTAAAAAGAAAAATACATCAGATGTTCTAAGCAGACATGATGCACTATAGCAAATTACACACTGATTGTTCTAAAATATCTAGGCTGAACTATCCCTTTTAGGGATCTGCTGCTGGGAGAAAGAACTGGAGGCAGGGTTTGATCTGCCAAAAATTATTAAAGAAACACTAACATATCACCTAATTGAGTAAGTGAAGAAAAAACAAAGTGAAACTTTTAGATAGTCAAATGCATGTGTATGTGTGGTACTTCTGGTGGCTGCATCATGTTACCACCCAGAGATAAACAGAGTATCTTTAGAGATTTAATTTCTAATCCAGTGACACATATCAAGCATCTGCTGAAGATCAGTGATACAATTTTGAGGACTACTACTCTAGTTGTGACTAGCCCAGTAGCAAAGAAATGTGAACCAGCCACTGACATGCAGAGAACAGAGTGGTGGTGGGGAATGTACTTGAAGTCTGAAAAAACTAATTGATGGAAATATATCCATTTGTATTTGTTACTGTATGTTCAATATATCATCTATTTTGTTTAGATTCAAAATGAAAAAATATGTATAATGTCATTTAAGGCATATGTGAAGGATGAACTGGGTGAATTCTGACAAAATAAAATGTTAAACTTAGCATCAGGAGAAACATTCCAGCTGAGAGAACCACTGAGCTGGAATAATCACCTCAAGTGACTGGTGACAGACTATTGCCTGAGTAACTGAAAAGTAACAAAAATGAAATCTAGTGGGCCTTGGCAAAGGTTTGGTCTAGATAACCTAATAATAGATATCTTCTGCTCTATTTTTTTTATGATTCAAAGCCAATAGTTGTTTCCAAATTCATTAGTGAAAATGGGCTAACGTCATCTACTGCATTTGGATCTGCATTGGCAATGCATAATATGGGGGTTTATTGCATGAACAGGAATAAAATAATCCAAAGAGTGTTTGACACAACTGAAACTAATGGGAGGGGTGGGGGAGGGAGGGTGTAGTTATAGGTATATGGAATACAATCTGAACATGACTGTGTTCCAGGAATTGTTGCATGTTTTTATTTATAAAATATCTCAGTAGTGAAGAATATAGCTTTAGAATCCTTTCATATAGTTAAATGCAGAGTATAGATAATTTTTAAACCTCTAGAATTGAGCAAAGGCTCGATTGGCAATTTGATGCAGAGTTCTGGTTTTAGTAATTCTGTAGAACTAGACTGAAGCTTTGGTAAAAAGAACAAATGAGCTTCATTTCCAAAAGAGAACACACATTCAGAAATTATGTGCTTCTATTTGTGTTGCTTTCCTATAAGAACACAGAAAAACTTCTGCCTCATACAGATTTGCTTTTGCTCCTTGATCAGGAAAATGCATTCCTTTCCTCTTCACTCCTTTTCCCAGCTACAGCTGTCTTCTGTATTGTAAATGTCATCCACCACCACCATCCTGTATGAGCTTTCAGGTGCTGAGCATCCCTTCTTTAATATTAAAACACAGCAAGGAGATTTCTTGCAGAGTGTTTCCCGGTCACGAACTACTACTGGGACCACAGCCTTTTGCCTCTGTATTTTATGGAGACTGTGGGGTCAGAGCTCTGTCAAAAACCTGAACATTCACAGATAGATAGTTCTGTAAATCATTCTTGGCTTAAGCAGCTTAGAAGTTGTTTAATGGATATTATTCCATTAGTTGGGTGTGCAGACCTTAGACCTTAATAGGATGAAAGATAAGGGGGAGTTTTTGTCAAGGCAATTTATCCAGAAAAGTCTTCCAGAGAAGTCTACACTGGAAACTCAACTCAAGATTTTATTAATCTTTATGCCGGTGACAAGTAAAGAAAACGAAGGTGGATATTTTTGAATAGGACTCACCCTCTGTGAAAGGTCTAAAGATATTTTGAAAACATAGAAACCACAGTGAACCGTATTTAGTACAGCAAGTGGCGTTGCCAGGTACCACTGTCCTCTCAAATGGGAAGTCTTCTGGAATCCCTTGTTGCTATGAGACTAAATATCTCTGTACAGTGTGAACGATGAACCAGATTTTGCTCCCACTTATACTGGTGTGCATGTAGAGTGACTCCCTTGTGACTGGGAAGCACAGAGCTGCATTCTGATGTCTTCATTATGAAGGGTTCTGATCCAAAGCCCAGGAGTATTCATCTAATTCAGAAGTTCAAAGAAGTGAAACTAGTTTAAAATGGGAGGAGGGTTACCACCTCAAAAGGAACAAGCAATTTGGGGATTTTGACCTACTGCCAGTGGGTCTTCAGATGCTTCTAGTCAAAAAAGAAAGGTAGTGTGTAAAGTTCTTCATAGGATTTCTCTGCAAACATAGCATGTTCAAGCAAAAAGATACATATTACTTATCCTGGATTGCATAAATTCTTCAGTTTGAGACACTTTTAAAATCCATTTATCTGTGGACTTAAAAGCTGCTGTGTTAGAGGTTTGGGTTTTGTTTTTTTTTTTTTGTGTTTGCTTAAGTAAAAAAATGTGTGAATTTTCTTTAGCTACTTGAGACTTTTTTCTTTCACCCAGAAGACAAATAAACAAACAAAACCCAAATTGAACTGTGTCCAAGCATGGCCAATTTCTCACCAAAGTGTGCATTTCAGAATGAAAGATGTACAGTAGAATATCTCTAGTGTAGCTGTGACATTGCTTTAACATTGCATTGCTGTAATCTTCAAATATAGTAAATGCAATAAATGGGCTTATAGGGATTTGTGTGAAGTTTAAAATTCAGAAGTTGGTTTTAATGTTTCTCTGTGCTATCAGTGAGAAACCAAAAAGCACAGGGATGAACTTAACACACATCACCATCAATGAGGGAGATAGAAGGAAAATACTGTTCTTTTATTAATCTGCCATTCTACGCATGTGGAAGAGCTCGTTTAAAAAAAAAAATCCAATCACAAACAAACAAAACCCACAAACAAATAAAAAGAAAAAAAAACCCACAAAATCCAACAGTAACACCCCCCATTCCCAAACCAACATGTATTCAAAACAAAACAAAACAACAACAACAACAGAACCATAAATGAAATCATGTAACCAAAGACCTGTGAAAACAAAGCTCTTGAAGTATTTCCAGACTTGGATTATAGCCTCAAAACTATCGATGTGCTTTCGTGCCCGTCCCGGATAAATACAGCGTTGCGTTACTGGCCTTGCTAACGTAGTGCCAGCTTGAGGAGCACGGCAACTTTCCGCTCGTTCGGCAGTACGGCAAGGAGGACCCGTCGTCGTGCCGGGCTACAGCCGTGCCGTGCCGTGCCGTGCCGTGCTGTGCCCAGCCATACCGTGTAGCGTCGCCCGCCCCACCGAGGCCGCTCCGGCCGCCTCCTGCCCGCCGCTTCCCGCGGTGATGCGAACAGCAATCTGCCCCGGCCCGCTTCTCCTCTGCGTTACCCTCCTCTCCCTGCCTTACGCGCCCATCACCCGCAGTCCGCCGACACTTGCTCGGGCTCGGGCTCCGGCTCTTCGGCGCCGCTCGCCCCCCGCCGGCCTTTCTCTGCGCTCCGCCCCGCGGCACTCGTGGCTTTGCGAACCAGCGCAGGCCACGACGCGGGCGCACAGCGTGCGGAAGTTGCGCGGGGCAGCAGCGGGCGTTTGAACGCGAGAGGTGCGGAGCCGCACCGCATCCGCAGGCAGAGGCGCAGCCAGGCGGGAGTCCAGTCCAGGCAGCACCCCCCGCCGCCCAAATACGCGCACCTGGCCGCGCCTCTGCGCAGCTGTTACCCCTGCCTCCGCATCGCCCCACTGAGGCGCCGTCAGCTCCGTGTGCGGCACGGATCTCGCTGCCCTTACCGGGCAGCCCCCGTCTGTCTGGGCGGCCTCCGGGCGCGAAACGCTGCGCTGTGCCGCACTTCGGCCGGATTGCAGCGCATCCCGTAACGGCTGTGCCGGGCGCGCAGCCCCCGCCGTGCGGCTCCACTCCGCAGCATCTCCCCGGCCTTCCCGCTCTCCCGCCCGGCTTCTTTACGGCAGCTGACCGCCGCGGCTCGGTCCTTTCCCCGGCGTGGAAGGGAGGCAGCAAAATATTTTTTTCTTTTAAATTTATTTCGCTTTTTAAATATACGGCATTGTTTCGTTTGCGCTTTCCTTTTCCGTGGGGATGGCTGCAACTGAGGCATCAACCTGTAGACTGACAGGGCTCTTGCCGTAGCCCCGCGCAGCTGCTCGTAGGGCGCTCTGCGGTGCTACTACCGGGAAGCGGCGCCGGGACGGGGCCGAGGGGAAGGGGCCAGCCACGGCGCCCGGGTAAGTTCCCGGAGACGGGCCACCGGGAGCCCGGGCGGCGAAGGTGCGAGCCCGAGGGAAGGCCAGAAATCTTTGCAAGACCTCCCGAGCCGCCCCGCGTTTGCCAAGCTGACAGGATGAACTGACTCACTCCCCCCGCACCACAGAGGATCTCCGAGCCGGGGGAGGAGGAAGAAGGGGGGGTGGGGGTGCAACAAATTGCCGCCAGCCGACAGAAGTTGCAGTAAAGAGAGATCCCTCCCTCCCCCGCTCCCTCCCCTCCCCGCTCGCTCTCTCCTCCCCGAGCCGTGGCAGCGAGCGGCGGAGCGGCGGCCCGACGAGCGACCGTGCGGAGGAGCGAGC
>VWZE01014426.1:144340-164200 GCA_013396675.1 Eubucco bourcierii | reverse complement strand
CCGGCTCGGCGCGGCTCCCGCGGAGACGGAGCGCTGATTCATGGGGCCCCGCGCCGGCTGCCTGGGCGAGGAGAGCGCGGCGCTGCCGCTGCCCCCGCGTGGGGTGTGAAGCCCCGGCCCCTCCTCCGCAGCCCCGGGCTCGCCCGCCCTGCTCGGGAGTGTGGTCCCTGCCGGGAGCCGCCGCGCCTGGCGCACAGAGGGAAGCGTTGATGCATCGCTGTGGAAATTCATTGTGTGACTTTCTGGGTATTTACTGAGTTTCAGACCGAGATGCAGCTCTTGAAAGCTTTATGGGCACTAGCAGGAGCAGCGATCTGCTGTTTTCTTATCTTTGTCATCCACTCACAGTTTCTTAAAGAAGGTAATTATATCTGCATGTCTACATACCCTCTTCTTTAATACGAAGGTCTTTACGAGGTGCCTTAATTATTTTTACTGTTTCCAGTATGTTCTATTTACAGCAGTGCTTCCACGTTATTTTACCTTTCTATTAAAGCTTTCTCATTTATGTTCATTTAGATAATAGGTAGCTTTAGACTTCAATTCGTGGTAAATGTATATGCAATATATATAAATTCTGTATGCTGTTTGTATTCAGTGTTTTAGCCAACGTCTCATTTCATTATGGGGCATGTATAGTGGACATATCTGGAGCTATCAGATGACCACAGAACAGTAGTCATCATGGCAGTATTAATAAACCAAAAAACCCTTAACAAGTAAACGTCTTATTTTTATACCAAATCAATAGGCGTCCTTTCCCTCTTCCTTATTCAGTATATTTTCAATAGATGGCACTAAAGTTCTATGGAAAGGGCAGGGCAGAGCAAATCCTGGGCATTCAGCATCTTCTGGCTGCCCCAAAACTGGAAGAGGCCTTTGCATGATTTCAGGGTTCCTGTTTTTTCCACCTTGTGGTCAGAAAATTGTGATTACAGTTTACTGGAAAATAATAGTTTGGAATGTGGTGAAAGCTTTCTCTTTTTTTTTTTTTTTTTTTTTTTTTTTTTTTTTTNGTTTGGAATGTGGTGAAAGTTTTCTTTTTTTTTTTTTTTTTTTTTTTTGTTTGTTTTCTCATTAGTTAAGTGTAAATTAATATTTCATTGAGTGGATAGAAAATAATTTCTTGGGGAGTAACACTCGCAGTGCTTTTTTCGTTCAGTTATTTCTGGTTCAAATCTGTTCCTTGGGAAATTTCTATTATCCCACTCCTCACCCCCCTAAGTAATGATTCCACTGCTTATTTCTAAAGCAAACTACAGTCTGAGATTCTAAGTGTGAATCCCGAGAGATTTATGTGTGTTTGGGTGGTGTGTGGGAAAGTCCAGTGGTGTTCTTTGAGCAGGGTTAACAAATACAGCACAACAATAGAAGGGATTTGGCAACCCTGTTTATTCTTTTTTAGCATTGTGGCATAGTTGAGGTTATAGGTGCTGGAAGACGGAGCCCAACTCAGCCTGGAGTGCTGGCTGCGCAAAGCATGGGAAAAAAAACTTTTATGTGACTGGGACAAAGTTTCACTGAAGTCTTCAGCAGAACGACAACCTTGCAGCCACTGAAGTATCGCTACTGGTTTTAGTTTAGTGTCAGGCCAAAAAAAGGATGAGATGGTGCATTTCTACAAATCTTTTCTGAAATGCATAGGCACTCATTTGCCTCATTTGGTTAATTAAGGAGTGATATCCAGATATTTCCAGTGCCAGAGATTTCACTTCAAGAAACCTACCCATGCTTTAATTGCATTGTGTGCAGTGCCTCCCACATAGTCACTTAAAATTTAACATTCTTTTAAAATGCTTGAACTTATGTATTTATATATCTCTGTCTGATGCGATGACTTGTTTTGAGGAGGTTTTGCAGAATGAAATACTTTTTTTTTGCCATTATGTTGTTTGGGTTTGTTTGTTTTGATGTTTTTCTTTTTTTTTTTTTTTCCCTCCCCAGTTTCTCACTGCTTAATTTTGAGTACTGTGGTACTGTAAATAATACATAAAGGAAGAAGCATTTTGTTTCGCTTAAAAAAATTCTTCTTGCGTGGTAGGAGTAGAAAGCTACCAAGTAAAAAGAGAAACCATGACCATACACTAAGGACTTTTAACACATTTTACATGTCTTCTCCTCCAGCAATTACAGCCACTCTTAAAGTGGACTGCAGTGAGAAAACTGAAGCTCTTGGGCTTGTCGGATAACTTAATCACATCAGTTTGTTTATATTTGTGAACAAAATATTTCTACTTTGTTTAGCAATGAGAACTGATACTTACTGTAAATACAGATTGCATGCAGTGGGCTGCCTGTCAGCCTTTTCCTGAAGGGTGTTAATCTCCACAATAGTATTTTGACCTCTTTTGTATAATTACTTCATCAGTGTATGTATTTCTTCCTCCCTGTAGCTTCAATAGTGACACTGAATGGTTTAGTGAAACTGATTGAAAAGTCTACATCGTATAATAGAGTTTTTACTTTATGAAGAACTTTGAAAATATCAAATTAAAGAAAAGGTTGGTTTAAGCATAATATATTCAAGTGCAGGCATCTAAGAGACTAACTAGATAACAAGAGATTTAAGCTAAACATTTTGTAAAATGAAGATTAATGCTTCCTCTCTTTGTAATTTAAATTCTGGATTTTAAGGTTTTTTGTTTGTTTGCTTTGGGGATTTTTGTTTTGTTTGTTGGGCTTTTTTTCTGCTTGTTTCTTTGGGTTTTTTGTTTGGTTCCTTTATTATTTTCAGTAAAGGAAAGAAATGTGAGGAAGGGACTAGCAAATCATTTAACCATGTGCCTACCACATTAGTTTACTAAGTGCATATATATATATATATAAAGAAGAATATGTGTGAGATGGCTGTTATCTTACCTTCAGAAGATCTGAAATTATTTTCTGATTAGTTAGCCTTTTATGTTAAAGTTTTGTAATGTCTCATTGAACATAATGTTGTTAGGCTGCTGATTTCCTGGCAAAAAGATTAATTTCTCATTAAAGCCTAATGAACTACATGGGGTCATTGTTTGTAACTCAGCAGTGTGGTGGAATTCCTGAGTTAAATGCTTGGACATTGTTTGATTATTTCTTGTGCAGAAAGATAGTTTCCTGTAGTCCCAAAGACAATTTGACAGTACAAGCTCATACATCAAGCATCTCTTTTGTATGCAAGACAACTGATTTAAAAAGAATAACATGTACAATTAATTAAGGGTCTGACCATTCTTTCCATTTTGACACATCTTGTAATATTTACTTCTTACTCTTTTTCCAGAGGCAGGCCTTAAAGGAAAACTGACAGAATCTGCACTTCTTAAAATATCACAAAATTATATAATTACTACACATCTTTTTTTCTGTATTCATTTTTATTTTACTTATTCAGAACTAGAGATATTATCTGCTGTGTTCAACTCTTATCACCTATTAGCACAAGGTATTTTTGCAGTTTCGTTTGTACTTCGTGGCTCTATTGTGCAGAACTTTCATTACATCCAGCTGAAACTTGTTACCAGACTCAAATCCTCCTCCACCCACATTCATAAATACAACACTGTTTGTTGCAACAGCCAACTGAGAGTTTTCACACTTTTAATTTTTCGGTTTTTGTACCTATTCTGAACTTGGATTTTTCTTTAAGTAGCTCTGTCTTAATTCTTAAATATTTTCATACACATACTTGAATTAAGGCAGTTTAGTAGTAGCGCTACTTTACTACCATTTAAAGGGTGTTAAGGAACAATGAATGCTTGTTCTGAGATGAATGGGAAAGAGCGGTTTAAATGTCTATTTTCATGAATATGTTTTTTTCAGGAAGTGAAGAATGGATGACACAGGGTACCATTTTTCCACACTTAGGCTTTTTGTGTGGAAATACAGGTCGTCCTGTGGCTAATCCGTTCTCCTACATCCAGTCTGTCCTTCAGTGTTTCTAAAAGATGAATAGATCTGTGAACCCAGAAAAGGGTATTGTGCTACGTAATTGCAGTCCCATGCCCATCTGATTTTCCTGCAAAGCAATTTAACGTACTCTACTCAGCTGCAGTCATTATGTAGGGTGTTAAAAATTGAAATAGCTAAAACTTTTTGCATACACCACTGAGAATTAGAAGTAAGGAATTACATTCATTACTTATGTCTGATTTAAAATAATTTATAATCTATTTTTCAGACACATTTATTCAAAGAGAATTGAAAAGCACTGAGCTGATACACACATCAGTTGTGGGAACTCCTTTGCTCCCCCAGTAAAGTACCCTTTTCACATAGTAGAACATTCTAACCATTCAGATACAGCAGTGATGGGGAAAGTTGAAGGATGCAGTTTCCAAATGTGTCTGAATCCCATGGGAGGTAGTGCAGCTGGGGACTAAATTCAGAAGGGTATGTAAATATCACAACCAGGCTCTTCTACAGTCCTGGATATATTTTGAAGTTTTATTTTTCTTGTGATTGCTCATTAATAGATGGGAGTGTCTTACTGAGAATAATTTATTTTGAATGGCTTGTGAGATTAGGGTGGTGTGAGCCTTGTTTGGAGAAGGGCTACACAGGAACACGGATTCAGTTACAAGAATCTTAAAGTATGGAGGACTGGAGTATTCAGATCTCAAAACCACATTCTTGATCTGCTAGGGTAGATGTTACTACTGTAAATTCTGTAAAATAAGATGATTTTCTCTTGACACACTGCAGCAGGTGAGACAAGAGAATTGCATTTTTGTTATAACCACATGACTGTGGCTACACCAGAATTTTAGTATCACTCATTCAGATTTAGCATATACTTACATACACGAATAAGATACTTGTTTAGCACATTTTTCATATTTTATTTTCTGCCTTAAGCAAAAGTTGGGAATTATTGGTTACATTCCTGTTGGCACTTCTCTGTCAAACACTTTTAGAGAAATTAGCGTCACAATAGCAGAAAATACTGGAGCACTTTCTTTAAAAGGATACATTTATTGCACATAATAACTTGGTTACATTTATACTTAAAGTCTTCATTCTGTAACTTTTTACAGTTTTAAACACTTTAGCGTGCTTTAAAAGTATAAAGAAAGCTTTATGCATATATTTGTGGGTTCAGGGTGTAAATTTTGACGCTGAAAATAATATGGAGCACTACTGTGTGGCCTCAAATGACTGCAGATATTCACAAATGTCTACTGACAGTGTACCCAAGTTAATTTTTTTTGGAGCTTTCTGTTCATATGACTTGATAGCTTTTTTAAGTTGGCAAAAAGTAACGTTTACTGCTCTGTAAAACATTTTGAGGGAAGTTGTTATCTTGTAGAATGTTTTGAGACTTTGGCCCTCAAAATACTCCTGGAAAGGACTGGAACATGATTTAGTACTACAGATTATTTTACCAGCCGTTAATTCTAGAATTAAATTTTCTATTCTTTAAGTCCATTAAATTAAATAAAAAGTTGAAACCAAGTGAGAAAGAGAATTGCTTTTGTGTGAAAAAAGTGTTTGGGTTTATGTTGGAGTTTGTTGGGTTGTTTTGTTTTGCTTTGTTTTTTAGTTTGCCCTTCTGTGCTTAACCTGTGTCTTAAAACAGTAAGATACATTGCATACCAGATGTGCTGCATATGTTACCGATACATCGTAAAACTGAGTTGAGGACAGTGTGTCCCAGAAGCAAATTTGTCTGCTTTTTAAGGATTTGTAACTTAACATACTGTAGTAGATTTTTCTCCTGTTTGAGAGTGGGAAGGAGTTGTGGAGAGGAAGCACATCAGGCTACAGAGAGGCATAGAATGTGGAAGTGGAAGGTTTCTCTTCCCATTTGGGAAATGTATTTGGCGTTTAAAAAGGTCTAAGCTTGAATAAATGCTGAACAAGGAGGAAAAAAAGAAAAAGGTTCCCAAGCTGGTGTATCATTTTTGTGGGTCTTGCCTTCATTAGTTTATTTGTTGTTGCCTATTTTTGATTTGTTTGTTTGTTTTTTCGATAGTTTAATGGTAAATAGGTAATTCTGAAAAGCAGTTGCTGTTTGATAGCACGTGGCATGCTTGCACTGCAGAAAAAAGAGTATCTTGCTTTGAAATAAAACAGCTTTATATTTGATTTTTTTTCTTTTCAGAGGGATTTAAGACAGATATATAGTAGCAAAGGGAAACTGCAGACAAAAACTCTCAGTAATTTTTTCAGGGAGGCAAGAGAGATTCTGTATCTGGCATGTGCTGTGTCAGGATATATCAAGAGGAGGAGTCTAACAGGTTTTCTAATCAGAGAAATTAGTTTTGAAACAGTCTGGGTTTGGATGATGAAAATGAAGGAGGCATATGCCTTTAAGAGAAAGTTCACCATATCTAGGGTCTAAACTCCCTACTTTTCCCAACTGAGCAACTTGAAAAAAGGAGTTAGTAACAGATTTTTCCAGTAGCCTTTTTACGACTGACTGTTTTTATGCCCCAAGAGCACAAGTGAGGAATTGCTGACCTTTTTCAGCATTCACCAGCACTATCTGTCCTTAAAGGCAGTCCTATAGATTGATATGAGTCACATCATGAGGAAGTGCATGCTTCCTAGGTCCGTTGACTAGTATTTATTTTTCTTACTTTCTAGAGGGCATACACTGTATCAAATACAAAACTGGAATGAAACCAGAAGATAGACAATTAAGACATTTAAAGCTGGATTTAAAAGTACATTAGAAAAAGAGTATGTATTTGCAGGTCAAGAGTTCAGTATAGCACTGGTAAGAAAAGCCTTAAATGTCTTTAATTCCCATCAAATTATAAGTAAAATTATACAAATATAAAAATACTGGGTTTTAAAGTTATATGAAGAAAAGAGACAACAAATCTCTGTACTTAGGATAACAGCAGTATTTATTTTCTGGTAGTATAGAGATGTCTCAGTTGGAACTGGTGGCTTAGCTGAGTATGATTGGCCAAGTGTAATGTATGTTCATAAACTCCAAGCCAAGGATCTATTCTATCCAACATCTGGATTTTAACAAAGATTTATTTTGCTCAAAAATTGTATCCTCTTGCTACTTATAACCTATAGCGATAAAAAGTTCCGTTTAATAACAGAATCCAATTATTTGCCTAAATGTGCATTTTATGCCTGTTCTAGAAATCCAGCACAATGTAATGCATCTGCCTATTCATTATATTTTACCTTTGGCACTACATCAGTTCACAAGTAAATTCTAGTCAGAACAATAGATCTTCCTACTAATTGATGTTAGTCTTGTGAAAAGCAATGAGTAACATGTTTGAAATATATCCAAACAGCAAATTATCATATAAATAACCAGAAAAAAATAATTTAATGGATCAATACCTATTGAAATAGTTTCTAAAAGACTGTGCTGTCCTAATGTGTGAGTGATTTATTATTTTTGACTCTGTGGAGCAAAGTAGAAGATTGTATTAATTTGTCAGGTGAAAATTTGTGTTTATAACATACCAATATATTCTGAATCCCTTCTTTCTAATATGCCACAAGGCTATGTGGTATTCCAAAATCTAGATGTTTAATAACAGTCACACAAAAGGAAGGATGTAGGCCAAATTAAGTGGATCCAAAGGAGAACAAAGGGAATAACTACAGCTTTAGAAGATCTGACCTAAAAAGAAGTACTGAAGAGACTATTACTGAACTTAGTGAAGACCATGATAGCATGCTAAAGAGTTTCAAACTGTTCTGTCAAGTGGGAATGTTGCAAGAAGCAATGAGTGCAACCTAATCTGAGGGAGATTTAGGTTAGACATTAAGAAGGAATGCAGCAGGGTAAATTTGTGTGGTACATCAAGGAAGACTTACTAATGGCAAGAACAGTTAAACATTGGAATAGATTTTCTTGGGAAACTGTGAAACGTGAATTTTACTTGGAGGTTAAAATACTTTCCATTAGTGAAAATATTATAAAGTTGACAGTGGGATCAAGCACATCCTCAGCAAGTTGTAGATGATACTAAGGTGAGTGCTGTTTTCCACATGCCAGAAGGATGGGATGTTATCCAGAAAGACCTGGGTAAGATAGAGATCTGGGCCAAGGTGAATCTCATGAGGTTCAATGAGACCAAATGCAGGGTCCTGCACCTGGATTGGTACAGTCTGCATTATCAATACAGGCTGGGGGAGAACATGGTAGAGAACAGCTCTGCAGAAACAGATTTGGGACATTCTGGTGGCTGAAAAGTGAGTCATGAGTCAACAATATGCACTTGCAGCCCAGAAGGTAAATCATGTCCTGGGCTGCATCAAAAGAGAAGCGGCCAGAAAATCAAAAGAGGGGGTTCTACCACTCTGCCCTGCAGTGGTGAGACCTCACCTGCAGTACTGTGTCCAGCTCTGGGACCCACAACACAAAAATGCTGTGGACCTTATGGAGAGGTTACAGAAGAGGCCTGTAGTGGAAGGTATTAATAGATGTGAGATGAGATTTTTTCAAAATTAATATTATTCATTAATTTTGATATTCAGGAATCTTCTCAACACTCACCAAGTAATTTTTCATAATAATTGGTTCTATGGATCAGTCATTATACAAAGGAATAACTGGATCTAGAACAAATAATTAGCAATAATACAACATTAAACCATTGGAACTGGAAAGAGATGTTCTTGCGGTCAATATACCTCTTGCCCACTAGATGGACTCGAGAGGCTCATGCTGTTTAAGACAGGAGGCTTGCAATTAGAGAATTTCTTACGACTTTGCTAAGGATTTGCTAAAGAGGTTTTTGAGTATTTACTCACAAAATATTATTTCCCAATTCATGGGGCTACCTACCGTTTCCAGAGAGGACTCAAAGCCCATGGAAGGGTTGCTGTCAATGTCTTCCTAGCTGCTGAGGCTTCTGATTTTCCCAGGCTCTAAGCAGGGGTCCTGGGAGAGAAGCAGACAATCTCTGACCTGGTCCTGGTTGCTTTTGGCACCAGCCTCAGCAGGGAGGCTTGCAGAGGGGCAGGCAGGATGTCTTGCAGATGTGCAATCATAGCACAATGTCATACAGGCTAACTATTGCATGGAGGCATTTGATGCCTATTCCTGGTAAAATCGAAGCAGTTTCCAGGCAGACAAGCCCAAAGCATCAGGACTTGTTATGCAGCAGAGCTAGCTTATCAAACAGAAGGGTGTAGAGCATGGCAGGATGCAGTGAGGCAATAGCACTGCCAGAAGCAGAGAGCATGATAAGACAGAAACAATGGCGGCAGCAGCAAGCACTGTCTCTTATCTGCTCATCTCTTTTATCAAAGTAGCCTGAGTCTAATGGGCCTTTGGACACAGATTAGCCAATCAGAATGGCACTTAGCCAAGCTTGACCATATTAGGTGAAGTCAGGGCTTACTTTTACCTTTTAGGGCGGAACACCTGGAGACACCAGGACCTTTTGTCTTCCTTTCCCACGATTGCTTCTCCTGTCAACAGAAGGAGGGAGAGCAAAAGAACGTGTCTGGGCAAGCCAAGACTTGTTCAGGCCTATTTTGGCCTGTTCAGGCCTGTTTAAGCCTTCCAGAAGAAATGATCAGAGGGCTGAGCACCTGTCCTATGAGGACAGGCTGAGAGAGTTGGGGCTATTCACACCTGGAGAAGGGAAGGTTCTCAGGAGGCCTTGTAGGGGCCTTCCAGTATCTGAAGGGTTCCTACAGGAAAGCTGGAGGGAGGCTATTTACAAAGGCATGTAGCAACAGGACAAGGGGCAATGACTTTAAACTGGCAGAGGGAAGATTTAGACTAGATGTCAGGAGGAAGTTAGAAAGAAAGGTAGATTTAGGCTGGACATTAATATGTTCTTTACTTAAGAAAGTGGTGGAACATTGGAACAGGTGTCCAGGGAGGTGGCAGAGGCCCCACTCCTGGAGACATTTAGGGTCAGGCTTGGTGGGGCTCTGAGCAGCAGGAGCGTGGTCTAGATGACCTTTAAATGTTCCTTCCAACCTGACTCTTGGGCTGCATCAAGAGCAGCGTGGCCAGCAGGGCAAGGGAGGGGGTTCTCCTTTACTCTGCTCTCGTCAGACCCCATCTGGAATACTGTGTGCAGTTCTGGAGCCCCCAGCACAGGAAGGACATAGAAGTGTTGGAGCAGGTCCAGAGGAGGACCACAAAGATGATCAGAGGGCTGGAGCAGCTCTCCTATAAGTACAGGCTACCAGAGTTGGGGCTCTTCAACCTGGAGAAGAGAAGGCTTCAAGGAGACCTGATAGTAGCCTTCCAGTATCTGAAGGGGGCCTACAGAAAGGCTGGGGAGGGACTATTGACAAGGTCTTGCAATGACAGGACAAGGGGCAATGGGTTTAAACTGGCAGAGGGGAGATTTAGACTGGATGTCAGGAGGAAATTCTTTCCAGTGAGGGTGGTGAGGCACTGGCACAGGTTGCCCAGGGAGGTTGTGGCTGCTCCCTCCCTGGAGGTGTTCAAGGCCAGGTTGGAGGAGACCTTGAGTGAGCTGTGCTAGTGGGAGGTGTCCCTGCCTATGGCAGGGGTTTGGAACTAAATGATCCTTGAGGTCCCTTCCAACCTTACCATTCTATGATTTTATATTCTATATTCTGCGATTCAGACAGATGGACTAGGTGGCTTCTTGAAGTTCCTTCAAGTCTTATCCTCCACAATACACACTGTAATTAAAGATCACTCGTCAAAGTGTTTTGCTGTGAGCTCTTTAGGGCTTGAAGGTATTGTGAAGCAGACCCTTGCTCTGTTCACTCTTCTTTTTAAATGAAGGACAGTGAAATTAGAATATTAGTCTCTTACTTTCTGCTGGTCTGTTCTCATTACCCCAACACTTGAAGAGTTTATCTCCAGGTGGCTGCTCTGACCCCTGGTATATGAAACACAGAACTGACTCCGCAGCAGGGTGAGGTGCAAATGGCTTCAGGGAGGTTCTCCATCAATCTGTGCCTGTTTATGGTGCTATGAGTGATTAAGAGCTTTGTGTCCTTTGCTGTCTGTAATACTGTGTACCTCGATGCAATACTGTCCAATTTTTATGATGTCTGCATGGTTTCAAATCCAGTAGCAAAAGGAAAATTAGGAAATTGTGTTGATGGAAAGGCTTGTGGATTGAGATAAGGACAGGGAGAGATCAATCACCAATTACTGTCATGGGCAAAGCAGACTGAACTTGAGAAAATTTAAATTAATTTACTGCTGACCAAAATCAGAGTAGACTTATGAGAAAAAAAAAAAAAATCTTCAAACACCTTCCCCCCACCCCTCCCTTCTTCCTAGACTCAACTTTAATCATGAGTTCTGCTCTCTTTGAGCAGCACAGGGGGATGGGGAAAGAGAATTGCTGTCAGATCATACATTGTCTGTGCCTCTCCTTTATTCCATTGTGCAGTGTCTCCCACAGAAGGCAGTCCTCCACAAACTTTTCCAACATACATCTTTCCCACAGGCTATATTTTGTCATGAACTCCTCCTTCATGGATCCTTTCCATGGGATGCAGTCCTTTAGAAACATACTTTTCCAGCATAGGTGCCCCCACAGCATCAAAAGTCCTGCCAGCAAACCTATTCCGGGATGGTCTCCTCTCTTCACAGGTCCACAGATGCTGCCTGTAGTCTGCTTTAGCACAGGTTTCTCACACAGTAACAGCCTCTTTTGGGCACATTCATCTGCTCTGGCATGGGTCATTCATGGGCTGTAGGTAGCTTTTTGGTCCGCTGTTAATCTCCATGAGCTGCAGGAGTACATCTTGCCTCACCATAGTCTTCACTGTGAGCTGAAGGGAAATCTCTGCTTCTTCACTGACCTTGGTGTCTGCAGAGTAATTTCTCTCACATGTTCTCACTCTTCTCTCCAACTGAAACTGCTGTTGTACAGTCCCCTCTCTTCTCCTCCCCCCCTTCTTAAGTATGTTTTCACAGAGGCACCACCTCTGTCACTAACTACCGCAGCCTTTACCACTGACAAATCCATCTTGGAGCTGGCTGACGTTGGCTCCGTTATACACGGGGCAAGCTTCTATTAGCTTCTCATGGAAGCCACATCTGTAGCCTCCTTGCTACCAAAACATTGTCCTATACAATCACACTCCACAAGTTGTACTTGAATGAAATCCTGTCCAGGATTGGTTCATGTTTCTGGACCAGTCAGGCACAACAAAGTTTTTCTACTTAGAGGTGCAGAAAAGTATAGTGTAAGAAAGCAAAAACTGAACCCTATCCTTGAGTGGCAGTAGAATTTCTTTAAAGACAGGCAATAAGAAAAGATGCAGAAGTTACTGTGTTGCAAGTTAACATTTCTTTATCCCCTTACAGCAGTTTGTCAAAAAGCACTGATGTTTTTTTGTGGTTCTGTGGTGACTGCTAATTGATCTTGACAGTGATGTTGTATGATATCTTTTGACCTTTGCTATAGTTCTTACTGTATTAAATGACATAGGTTTCTGCATGAGTCTTTCAATACGGATTTATGGCTTTACGGAAGAGAAAACCAAACAATTGCTCTATTTATTCAGAGTTGCAGATGTGCACCGTGGATCTGGGAATAAATTTAGTCTCAAGAAAATCAAACAGTTTGAAATGGTCACTGCTTGAGTATCACCTTGCTTACAGCTATGAACTAATTGAGATTAAACTGAAATGATTGTGAGATGCTTCCTTTTCCTGTGCATCAGCAGTTTGTTAGTGCTTTAAAAGTATTATTTAGTCATTAAAAACAATTGATGTGCTTCTGAGTTCCTCTTTTGTTCTAGTTTTTGCCTTTGTTTTCCTAAGTACATGCTGTTAGATGAGATAGAGTCTTTGGCTTCATTTATTGTGAGAAGATCTTGTAACTGTTGTATTTTTGTATGCTTGCCTATAAAACTATATAGGTTGTACCAGATGCTGCCTTAACTTATTTTATAGAATTATAATGGATGCTGATGAGTCTTAGAGTCAAGTCTTTAAAGATAAAACTCCCTTTACTGTTTGTGTGTTTTTTGGGTTTTTTTGGTAACAGCCTGGTTTTATTGAGTCTTTTCACCTTTGTATTATTTTGATCACCATTTTGGTAAAGCTGTTTAATCTCATCCCTGAAGACTGTAACAACATTAAAATTGTATCTTACCTGTTATTTAGTATAGTGTAGTAATAAGTGTCAAGATTTTCAAGTGGACTGATGGCCTGAGAGTACCCATTGTCTACCATTAGAAGATTGTGTGATAAAACATATGGGTTGAACATTTTATTGGCCATGCCCACTTACTAATTTCATGCCAGGACTGAAGAGGTTTATTGTTATTACTGGTTACTTAATAACTAGGCAAATATCCAGTTGTGCTATATATACACCACTTGGGGTGCTAATTATTTATCAAAAATGTATTGCAAGTATGATGTATAAAATAGCAGCAATATTTCCTTTTTGTCACACTTTTCTCAGCCCAAAAGTATTTTGCAAGCTACACATGACCTTTCAGTTTTAAGTAAAATGTCTCTTAGCAGCCTTCAGAAAGTAATCTGTAAGGTATCAGAGCTGGAGGAAGCAATGTTGGTCAGAGAAAGTGAGTGCACTATTTGATGTTAGGAATTAAGTCTTTTCTCCATTTGAGTTGATGGTGTTTTCACTGAAGCCTCAGTTTTAGCTCTGTTGGGCAGCATGAAGTGCTGCTTTGGTATACTTTTGTCTTGGTTTATTGACTTGGGAAACTACCTTTTCCTATCCGTAAGGTGTATGAGATAAATGACTTTGAAAGATAACTCCTACTGAAGCTCTTTTCAAATCAACTGATTAAAGCATCTACCTCACTACCAGGTTCTGCTTCATACTACAGTTCAATGACACAGGTGCTGCAGCTTCCAGTGACGCTGTCTTGCTCCTGGAAAAGTGAGGTTATTTTCCTTGTTCCATGGATGCTAAAAACTGTTGTGTAACTGCATACTCTGGTGTAGTGAATTATTAGTAGCATGTGCTGCTGTTAAATTATGCACTGAGGCCTTACTTAGAGCCAGAACCATAGCCTTAGAGTCATTTACCAAATCTAGAGATACTTGCAGTTCACAGTAGTGCAAGAAAAAGATTGTTATTTTAACTACTGGTCCATGTTTAATTTAACAGAAGTCAGGAACTACTATTTCTCCTCAGTGACTCTTCACAGACTTGATGCTTCTCTCCAGCCTTATTCCTTCAGTCGTCCACTTTGAGTATGCTGCTTCTGCCTTCTAGCTTGCATGATGTCCCAGGCAGCTTCATTCTGCATGCATATGTGGGAACATGAACATAAAAAAGGAGGTGGTCAGGGAGTCTGCTGTGATTCAGGACATTGTGCTTTTCTTCCCTAGTTTATAAGTTCTTTCAGAAATAAATTCTCTATTAGGTTTTCATGTATGCATGTATAACTGTACATACAGTCTTGTCCATCTCTTGATCCATTATAACATTCTTCCAGTATAAATTTTAGACTAGAATATGGCTGGCCATATGATATAGTATGCTGGACATTAGGACATTGTGTATTAGCTTTTATTTTACCTGTGCTGTGATTTAGTTTTGTTAGAATAGTATCTGAAAATTGTGTTTTCTGATACTGAAGAACTAAGATGAACAAGAATTTTGTGCCCTTTTTTATGATGGGAATTTTTCACTAGATGACTCAGTTGCAAACTTTCAAGCAACTGTTCCTCTAGGAAGGCAGTACAGGTCATAGAATTATAATTGGGTATTGGTTGGAGGGGATCTTAAGGATAATCTAGTTCCAGCTTGCTCTGCTAAGGGCAGGAACACCTTCCCCTATACCAGGTTGTTTTGATGTCCACACTGGGCAGGAAGTGTATATATAGTGAAGCTTGTATATTTTCACATCCATTTTATTGTACTGTTTCTTGTTTAAGTTTCCTTCTTCAATTTTGTGAGCTCTGTCATATACTGAGATCTAAAATGCATTAGATTTAGAAAAAATCTTAATGTTAAGCCCATTTCATAAATATTATGTATGTTTAATAATTTGTGTTGTGTTGCAAAAGAAATGTAAAATCTCTCATTTACTACAGACATTTCAATGAGTAGTTTGAAAATTATTTGCACTTCACAAGATGAGATTTGCAAACCTCTCTTTTTCAGTAGACAAATGATGGAAATAAAATGGGGTAGCTTTCTGCCAAGGTGTTGATGATCTCACATCTATCTCTAGACTTATAGAAAGCCTGTTCATTGTAATTGGGCTGCAGACACCTGTGCATCTTTAGGCAGGCAAGTTCTTGAATTGAGTAAATCTGTCCAGTACTAGATAGGCATGTCAAAACATGATTTTCTTCATAAGAAAAGGGAGCAATTGTATTTTCCAGATTCTTTTTTTTTCTGTTGGAAAATGAAGAAAGAACACAATGCAATTTCTACGGAATTAGCAGTTAAAAAAAAAAAAAAAGAGGAAGAAAAGGACTTAAATTTGCAGCTTATTTTCATTTTTTCATATTTTATAAAAGTCAACCAAAGAAACCTTTGCCATATAGCTACTAATGCCTTTGATTACTTTCTCCTGCACTTACTTAGGTTATGGTTTAAGAATTGCTCAAGGTTAAGCAGAGATGTGCCCACCAGGTGTGATTTAATCCTGACTTGTCTCAATGTAGCTTCATCTTTTAATACAAACTGTAGCCATTTATAAGAAGAGTTATTCTAAATCCATATATGAGAAGTAAATTCTATTCAAATGCAAAGAAAATAGTTTGTAATGAAACTTCACTGTTATTTCACATGAAAAAAAAAAAAAAAACCCACACATGCACACAAAACCCAACAAACCAAACCCAAAATGAAAACCAAAAACAACCAAAAAAAGGTTACCATAGTGACATGTAGGTTGCAGAAATTTTCTGTATCTGATGCATTGGACAGGAAACTCTTAACTTAGATGATGTGTTTCTCAAGTTTTAATGAGTAAGAATGCATAATTCTGTGCATTTGTGCATTGGACTCAGTTTACATTTACTGGTGTGCACTATGAGTACTCTAAACTTTAGTTCCAAGTGCTGTGGGCTGGTCTGTTAAGCTTTTTAACTCTGTACAGCAAAACTGAGCAAATTACATTTATGGAGCAATTTGCAGGGTCAGCTGCTTCACTAGTTGTTACTGTATATCTCAAGTCTCAGCAAACAGCCAGTTTTTATTTTCAGTATTATTTATAAATATTATACTGTCTAAGAATTATACAAGAAGTAAAAAAGTTTGCCCCCAGTTACTATCTTTCTAAATATTGTTGTGTTGGAACTGGCTCTACTGAAGCTGACTCATGGGCTGGCTGACTAATTTAATTATATAAAGTGAAATTTTTGCTGATTCCTGATCCATCTGAGTGTTATGTCTTGAATAATTCTTCTGTACTGGTATGTTAGATTTTAAAATAGGTCGAATTTTTGAGTATGTTGAATCTGAGAACATTTTTCAGCTGCAGTGTTATTGCAGTGTCTCCTTTTCCATTATAAATCCTTAGCTTTTTGTTTGTTTGGTTTGGTTTGGTTTGTTTTTTTTAAGTAACAAAGAATCATAGGATTGTTTTGATTGGAAAAAAGACCTCATACTGTCAACCCAAAACCACCATGACTATTAAACTATGTCCTGAAGCGCTATGTCTACATGTTTATTGAACATCTCTGGTGCTTTCCACCACCTCCCTCATCAGACTATTCCAATGCCTGACCACCCTTTCAGTAAAGACATTTTTCCTGATGCTCAGTCTAAACCTGCCCTGAAGCAATTTGTGGCCATTGATACTGGGGAGAAGAGACTGACTCCCATCTCACTGCAACCTCCTTTCAGGTAATTGTGGAGAGCAGTGAGGTCTCCCTGCAGCCTCCTCTTCTCCAGACTAACCCATCCCATTCCCTCAATAACTCCTCGTTAAGATTTATTCTTCAGACCCTTCACTGTCTTTGTTGCCTTTGTCTGGGCATGCTGCAGCAAACTCAGTACCTTTCCCATAGTGAGGGGCCAAACACTGAACATGATATTTAAGATGCAGTCTTACCAGTGCTGAGTACAGGGGCACAATCGCTTCCCTGCTTCTTCTAGCAACACTATTTCTGATACAGGCCAGGATGCTGTTGGCCTTGGCCACCTGGCCACACTGCTAGTTCATGTTCAACTGGCTGTCAACCAGCACCTGCAGATCCTTTCCTGCTGGCAGCTTTCCAGTCACACTCTCGCAAACCTGTAGCATTGCGGGTGGTGGTTGTGACTCAAGTGCAGGACCCAGCACCTGGCCTTGTTAAACCTCATACAGTTGACCTCATTGCATTGATCCAGCCTGTCCAGATCCCATCTTACCCTCAAGCAGATCAACATCTGCAAACTTATTGATGGTGCACTTGATTCCCTCATCCAGATCATTGATCATTGGTGGAGTCAGCGTCCCTGGAGGTGTTCAAGGCGGATTTGGACGTGGCACTTGGTGCCATGGTCTAGTCTTGAGGTCTGTGGTATCGGGTTGGACTTGATGATCTTTGAGGTCTCTTCCAACCTTGGTGATACTGTGATACTGTGATAAAGGTGTTACAGAGAACTGGCCCCTAAACTGAACCCATTTAAGTTCTTTTCTGTAGAATCATTAAAAAATAGGTTGAAGGCCTAGAGCAGAACTGAAGAACACCTAAATCATTGCTGTGCTTTAAAACCTATAATGATGGAGATTTCTACCTCTTTCCTGGATTTTTGTGTTACACTCATCTGTCATGTCTGCATTTACTCTGAGTGGTTGCTGCAGTATCAATCATTTTGTTGTGTGGGCAGGCATGTGCAGAAAACACACACACACACTAGCTCTTTGAAATCCTAACATACTTAACCCAATTAAATTGCAAGGTAATGCTTTATGTATGATTACTGGGTTGCAGTTGCGGGATGTGGTGAATGGTGAATCAGAAAGCAGTGTTCGCTCTCTGCCTAAGAAGAGGGATAACTGGTTGAGGACATTGAGGATCACTGGTGAGGTGTAGCATCCCTAACTGTGTAGATAGTGCTGGCACATTTCTTTTCCCTCACTGTTATTCCTTGGCTCCTGTCCTTGAGGGGGTTGCAGCTATTATTTTTACCTGCTTGTTACCACCTTTGCGTTTGCAGGGGTATTTATGTGAGCTGCGTGCTCCTCATTTTCTTTGTTATGCTTATTCTACCAGATTCTCTGAGTGCTTTTCCTGTGCTTTTCCAGAATATCCCAGGTACTGGGATAAAAACACTAGTGGTTTTAGCATTTGCCAGGGATTGCTGTTTCATGGTATTTCAGAGTTCTTAAATGCAGAGTCCACAAAATGTCACCGTTTGTGAGTAGTATTGGTGAAGATCCTGACCACCTACTGTGGTTGCCCAAGTTTAGCTGTATGTCTTGGGAACACTCTTTGTAACAGGTGTTCAATATTGTAACTGATGTCTTCCTCCTGTTGCTTTGCTTCCTACAGAAAGATAATGTGTTAAGGAAAAAAAAATATTGATTTTTTTTCTTTCTTTGAGGTAGAGAAGACATACTCTACCTCCGATGAGAGAAAACTAGGAAATAGTAGGATGAAAAATAAAGCTTAATATCCATTTTTTGTAGAAACACATGGTTTTTGGAAGCATTTAAGACACACAGTTGCTGCTGTTTCAGTCTTGAATGTATTTGAAAGTGTTCCATCTCTAATTGCCACTCTGTAATGTGTAACTTTGTGTTTCTGTTTTCTAAAGTTTTGGCCAGTATATAGCTTATTTTTTTATGATAGCGATGGCAATTAAATTAGAGTGCAAAATCTATTAGGAGTACTCCTTGTATGCACTTAACTAGCTTCCATCTTCTGCATTTTTATATGTCAGGATGTCATATGGGCTGTCAACTCTCTGGGATTGGGGTGCACAGGTCATTAGGGCTCCCTAGGAGAGACATCTGGGTAAGGCCTTGGCACCAGTGCTCATTCCACCCCAGCCAGGAGCAGGGCAACTGGGGGCACAGGATAGCGTCATCCTTAGTCATTGAACATATCCCTGGAGCCAGGGATGGGGTGAGGCTGGGCTGGGCCATGGGCCCAGAGGTTGGCCTGGTTTGTCAGGGCCCATGGCTGGGCAGGGCA
This sequence comes from Eubucco bourcierii, assembly GCA_013396675.1. Taxonomy (NCBI): domain Eukaryota; kingdom Metazoa; phylum Chordata; class Aves; order Piciformes; family Ramphastidae; genus Eubucco; species Eubucco bourcierii. The sequence goes on along the minus strand of VWZE01014426.1, from coordinate 145,218 downwards.
GGGCAGAGCTGTAGAGAGTTGGAGACCAGCACTGCTGTGGTGTTGCTGAAGGCTGAAATGGTGTCCTGGGCTATGGGCAAGGTGTGCTGGGCAAGGACATTAGTGCATACAGAGTTCTGTCTTATCTTTTTTTGTAGGCAATCCAGTAAGAAAACCACTTGAAAGTATTACAGATACAGCATGGGAATACTAGCATGCATTCACACAATGATTATTTTGATTATTATGTGTCAGACCTATACTTGTGTTTTAAAAACTGTGCACATTGCTTTATGGATGTGGTAATGAGTCCTGAACAATCTCAATCTGGACTGGCAGCTGAAGAGAGCTTGAGTCTTGTGCTTAAGATGGTTGATACAGCACTGCTTGATATCAGTACTTCAGGGAAGTAGAATCTGTGCTTCTGAAAATCCTCTTCAGAAAGATAAAAAAGGAATGCAAAAAGGAGGAGACACAATATTGAACTCAACTGTACTAGACTTTCTCTAAAGTAATCACCAATATATCAGTTAGGTCCTCTTCCTCTACTCTGTCCAGTAAGTTTAATATGTTTTACTAGTACCTGAAATTTGTAGAAAAGCATGTGTATGTGAATTTCTGAAGTGTCTCATGGTGCTTCTCAAAAGGCAGTGTTATACCATTGCAGGATGCCTTTAATGCTTTACTCTCCTTTCCAGTTTCCTTTCTTCCACTTTGTGCTCCAGCCTTCGAATTCAGTACTGAATATGGAATGTCATAGTTGATGTGCAGCAAGGGACTGTGTTAACGTGACATAGAGTTCAGGAAATACTGTAATATTACACAGAAGAAAATAATCAGAGATAGTAAGAAAAATGTAGTTATACAATATATAATAAGTAATTTTATATATATATATA
>VWZE01014426.1:100629-143930 GCA_013396675.1 Eubucco bourcierii | reverse complement strand
ACTCCAGGTGGGGTCTGACGAGAGCAGAGTAAAGGGGCAGAATCACCTCCCTTGCCCTGCTGGCCATGCTGGTCTTGATGCAGCCTAGGACTCGGTTGGCTGTCTGGGCTGCATGTGCACACTGCAGACTCATGTTGAGCTTTTCATCAACCCAGACTCCAAGGTCCTTTTCCTCAGGGCTGCTCTCCAGCCATTCACCACCCAGCCTGTATTTGTGCTTGGGATTGTGCCTACCCAGGTGCAGGACCTTACACTTGACCTTATTGAATTTCATGAGGTTGGCCTGGGCCCAACTCTCCAGCCTGTCCAGGTCCCTCTGGATGGCATCCCTGCCCTCTAGCAAGTCGACTGTGCCACACAGCTTGGTGTCATCTGCAAACTTGCTGAGGGTGCACTCCATTCCTCTGTCCATGGCACTGACAAAGATGTTAAACAGCACTATATCTAAATATATATATGAAAATAATAAATAATAATATATATAATGTTAAATTGTAGAAATCAGGAGCAAAGTGCACGGTTAAAATGTTGGGTTTTTTCCTCCTTTTTTTTTTTTAATGTTGCTTATTATGATATTACAGTAGTATGACTTGAATCCCAACAAGTAAATGAATACTTTACAGTATTTGTGAATTTGCTAAATAACTCATGTTTTAGATGTTGTCATACTTGAATCTTACATAAACATATTGATTCATTTAAACTGCAGTAATCCAAAATGCCCTTCGTATTCCTGTATGTGAAGGACAAAGTGCTATGTCAATGAAACCCAAATTGTCCTGTGGGATAATTTCCATAGCTTGCAATTATGATTTATCTTCTCACATGAGATTCGATGTGCTGCTGGTAAATCAGTTATCAGAACTCTTCTGTAACCCATCCAGCTAGAACAGTGTGTACTCTCTTAAAATTGTGCATGTATCTCAGGTCTGTACATAGATACAGGCAATGGATTTTCAGTGGTGAAACAGTAGTTCTCTGTCCTTTACCCCTCCTCTAACAAAGGGTTTACTTCATATTTCAATTGTATCACAATCCCAGCTGTCCTGAGGCTTTGTGAAACTTCCATACAGTTCTGAGGTTTGACAAGATTAAATGTGCATTCATGGGTGGTAGTCTGATCAAATTTTGGTTTAGCTGCAAAAGTGAGTGCTTGCAGCAATCTGGACGTGCTGTGTTTGTAAGGGAGCCTGTGTCCATGTTCATTTGCATGTCAGTATATGGAATGTGGATTTTCAGTTGTATATAATGACTACAGTCTGGATTTTGGATGAAAATAGGAAATGTGATCACATAAATGTTATACTTACTAAATCTTTAGTTTAAAGTAGTGGTGAGAAGTTTGCTTACATTATGGAACCCATGTTTTTCATACTCTGTGCAGGTGAAAACATTCTTAGTTACATATCCTGAATGTTCAGCATCATAAAAACTGAGTAAGCATGTAAAGTGCACGCGTGTGTCCTGTGGCATTAGGTGTTGTCGTGGTAGGCCTAAGCAGGCAAATCTAGGCTTTGCCCAGGACATGTTTTTCTGCTCTCCCTTCTGTTTTGGGAAGAGCTACCATGGGAAAGAGGACAAAGAATCTGGAGCCACTACGTCTGGGGTCTATGGCCTGCGTAGACCCTGTGGTAAGCAAGGTACACAGGGTTACCTTGTGCAAAACCTGTGTTCTCCCCTAAAATGCATAAAGCAAACCTATGACTTCACCTAACATGGTCAAGCTTAGCTAACTGCCATTCTGACTGGCTATTCTGTGTCCAAAGGCCCATTACTCTCGGGCTGTATGGATAAAAGGAGATGAGCAGGGAGCACAGCATGCGCTTTGCCATTACAGGGTGTGTCTGCTATTATGTGTATGCTCCACTATTATATCTGCTCTATCCGTGCTGAGACTGCACATCACAAGACATCCTGCCTGCACCTGGAAGCCTCCTGCCCAGATGAAAGCCCTGGAGATAACACAGATCATCCAGAGGAGTCCAGGACCTGGTCAGAGATTGTCTACCTCCTTTCTACAGCACCCACAAGTCTGGGGAAATTCTAAAGCCTCTAACGGCTACCGACAGCAACCCTGCCACGGGCTTTGGGTACTGTCGGGTAATATTTTTGTGAGTAAATACCAAAAACCTCTTGGAATCATTAATTGCCTTCTGCCATAAGCAGAAAGGAGCTCCTTGTGTCCATCTAGTGAGCAAACGGAATATTGACTGCAAGCGGTACCCTAACCGCAAAGGCTTCTTTTCCACTTTAATCGAGTTCAATCAATGTATATATTTATTAGTTACTGCTAGATCCTGTTATAACCTGTATATAAAGTTTCCATGAGTGATGCATAGAACCTAGTATTATTAAATTGATGATTGGGGTGCCACAAGTTCTGAATATTTAATGTTAATAAACTATATTAATATTTTTAAAATACCATCTCGCAGTAATTAATTACCACTTCCACTAGAGGTGTACATATAATATGAATATAAAATTGGAGAACGCTTCATGAGTGTAGTGTGCAAAGGAGTTGAGTATTCTGATGGAACACTTATTAGCATATGTTGCTAGTTTTCAGGAACTTTGTTTTTCAAAGGTCTGTAGCAAGTGGAAGATGGAGAATAAGTATAACTCTGTCAGCTAGACAAATATAATTGCTGCCTATCAGTTAGTAATGTTAAATTCTGAGCTTGCAGACTGAAGCACTTGTTGGCCATAAGCCACTTCAGCCTTAACTGTATGTCTTACATGTTTCCTTGTAAATGAAAAGTTAATAGTCTTAAACACTGTAGATCCCATCTGTCTTTCGATCAGTTCTGCAACTGTTCTGTTGCTCAGCTATGTTTACTCTCTCTTTTACCTGTTCCCAACTTCTGATAATCTAATGAAATTTTTAGAATAAGCACCTGAATCTCAGGTTGGACTCCATCTTAGAGGTCTTTTCCAACTGAAACAGTTCTACGATTCTATAAAAATCATCTGCATTGTATTCCACCTATAAAGTGGGTTTCTGGAAGAGATTCCACCCCCGGTCCTGTCATGGGCTGTTTCAAAGTTCCATTGCTTTTGTTACTAGGAGTCTGATTTTTTTCCTCTCCTTCTAGGATTTATCCCTACTGAAATTATGAATATAGTCATATTTTTTCTTAGCTTTTATATTCTGATACTAAAGAATTCTTTTCCCAAAATTATTTCAGAATATAGTTGCAGTACACTTGTTATTACTTGTTTACACTACAGACAGTGGCTTGAGAACGTATAATATAAACTTTAACTGTCTTGCAGTGGCACGGAACACTAATGCTTATACTTGTTTCTCTCTTTTTAGCAGCACTTCTGTTAACATCTGCCCTTTCACAGCCTCCTAAGAGTGATAGTGTACAGTTAATCTGTCATCAGCTCATCGTTTCAGTCATTTTCAAATAGTAAATTTCCAAATTTTTCATATAAATTATTTTTAGTTCCTGCCTACTTGACTTTCCACTCCATTGTTCTCATCCCACTTCTGTTAAACCCTGTATTTTAAGCTTTATCTCTGCTAACAATGCCTCTGAAGTTTGTGTCTCAGAATTCTTTTGAGCTTCTAATTTAGGTGTACAATAAGAAGGATTCAGCAACCACATTTGGAGTAACATTTTATTTTGCACATTACAAAGTACTGGGCCAAAAAACTTCAAGTTTGAAGCTCTGATGTGGGTTTAAACAGGCATTTGGAGGTTAGATTTCCAGTTTAAATCTTCTGCCTAGGTCTCTGAAGGCTTGATCAGAAGTAATATAAGCTTGTATAACTAGCTGCTTTTTTTTTTTTTTAAGACTTTTATTTTATAAAGTATTTCCAGGTTTCATAATTAGATTAGAAACACCTTTTTTTTTAAAAAAATTTTTTAAATTTTGTTTGTTTGTTTTTATATAATAAAAATCAGCGATCGGTATATCTATGGCAATTAATACTGGGTGAATTATCCCTGATTTTAAACTCTACATTGTGTTTTCCTGTTTGTAGCTATAAAACCACTCACAAGTTGTGTTGGTTTTCACATAATTGGTTTAGGAAAAGTAACAGCAGAAGATTTATTTGGGTTATTTGTTCTCTGACAGTTGCACAACTTTTTTTTTTTTCTTTTTTTTTTTTTTTTCCCCTGCTGTTTGAGAAATGTAGTTTGGAATTGCTATGGCTTTTATATCTACAAAGAAAAGCTTGGTGTCTTGCAGGTTTGATGGAATATTTTCCAGTGAATTAGCCATGTGGGCTTTTCAAGGTGGTTTCATATATTTTAAGTATTTTTACTTTAAGTTGATAATCATGGTGTAAGAGAGGAATAATTTTGGAGTTTCTCATGTTTCTTTCGTAAGAATTTAAGAATCCTTTTATATTTAGGAGACCCAAGGGACCTTACTGAATAAAGTAGAAGTTATTAAACATAAATTGAGATAAAAAAGCTTTGAGGTTTGGTCATGAACTGCTTGTCCTGATTTAAAAAAGAAAAAAAAAAAAAATCGCAAAACAGTGACCAAAGACTAAAATACTAACCCAAAACCCAAACACTTTTAGCAACTGAATCAGTGAAATTATATTTCCAAATACCTATCATCTCCTAGATAGGATTTTTCCACTTTGCTTACTTCTTTTGATTGTGAGGGAACATCTCAACTTTCACTTTCAGATCAGTATGAGTGGCTGCAAATAGTAACATTTATTGGCTTTGGAGTGGAACATTTGTGCAATTGTATGATATAAAACTCTAGTTTCCATTTTTTATAGGAACCTCTTGCCTTGCTTTATTTCACTGAAGGTTAACAGAAGTTTAAGGAGAGCTTTCTGATTTTATTCAACACCAGCATGAATTGGATAGTCTTAGATTTTGATATACCTAATCATAGAATCATAGAATGGTAAGGTTGGAAGGGACCTCAAGGATCATCTAGTTCCAGCCCTCTGCCATAGGCAGGGACACCTCCCACTATTACAGCTCACTCAAGGCCTCATCCAACCTGGCCTTCAGCACCTCCAGGGAGGGAGCATCCACAACCTCCCTGGGCAACCTGTGCCAGTGTCTCATCACCCTCATTGGAAAGAACTTCCTCCTAACATCCAGTCTAAATCTCCCCTCTGCCAGTTTAAACCCATTGCCCCTTGTCCTGTCATTGCAAGACCTTGTCAATAGTCCCTCCCCAGCCTTCCTGTAGGCCTCCTTCAGATACTAGAAGGCTGCTATCAGGTCTCTTTGAAACCTTCTCTTCTGCAGGCTGCAGAGCCCCAACTCTCTCAGCCTGTCCTCATAGGAGAACTGCTGCAGCCCTCTGATCATCCTCATAGCCCTCCTCTGGACCCGCTCCAACACTTCCATGTCCTTCCTGTGCCGAGGGTTCCAGAGCTGCACACATTATTCTGTGAACCGATCTCAGAATTCTGTCCGGTTCCCTTGTGTCAGAGAGAGTGATGAAAGTGTTACCTCCTGCTGGTCCTTCTGTTGTAATCTTTTGCCCTCGGGAGGATTTTGGAGGCATGTGCTTTATAAATGGCATCTTCTATCTTCTTTCAGAAATTGTTAATACACTTTTAAAAGGAACAGACTTAACACATTTACAGCACTGTGCAAACTATAAACTTGATTTATGCTGAAGTACATGTTTTACTGGAGAAAGCAGTGTACCCTAGCTGCCTATAATCTGCCTGTAAATTTGCAAGGTTTTTTCAGTACTACAAACTAAACTAGAATTGTGATTTTCTGAAAATGGAGTATTTTGGCTGAGTTGGGTGACCTCCTTTCATCTGTAAATACATCACTATTTACATTGCTTCACAGAAATAGCTGATTAAGGTTTTCTATTTTAGGCTGTGATTTTTTACTGTAATACTGCAGCAAAAGCTGGAGATATCTTTATGCCTTTCAGAGTTTTTTCTGCTGAAACCTTTGAAGGAAAAAAAAAAAAAAAGTAAAGCTGTTACAGAATTTAAGCCCTGCAAATATGATTTGTATATGCTATGACTTTTTCATTATTTACTAACTTGAGATGCTATAAATCTTATCCTTGGAATCAAAATATTCTGCTCGGTGGCTGCAGCAGTAGCAGTGCTTAGACAGCAAGTAAGCGAGTTCAGCTGACAAGATTCTGGCTTGTGTTTCTCCAACACAAACATGGCTCATAGAAAATGGATACATATACTAATTCTGGCAGGAGTAGTAAGATCTTGCAAAGGAAGAAATTCTGCACAGGTTGGAGAGCTGTGCAATGAAACTAAACACTGCTTATCTGAGTCACCCAATGGGCTGAGTTAAAATTCCTCAAATGTAAATAGGATTTATCAGTTTCAGCAAGCAAACCTGCAGAATTTGATAAATGTCTACAAAAGACATTTTAAAAGGTATCTAGAAAGCTTTCTTGGCCTGAAATTCAACCATCTTTGAACTTATCTATGTACTCTTTAATTAATGCTTATGTGGAACAACATTAAAATAATACGGGGCTGTAATCCTCTAAGAAATAAGGCTGTCTTGGAGTACAGCTGAATTACATGCTGCATAAACTAAAATTTGCAGTGCACAGTATCTTTAATGGAGCGTTATTAAGTGATGTTGGTTCCAGAAGAGGGCCACAGATGCTCAGAGGGCTGGAGCATCTCTCCTATGAGGACAGGCTGAGAGAGTTGGGGCTCTTCAGTCTGGAGAAGAGAAGGCTTCGAGGAGACCTGATAGTAACCTTCCAGTATCTGAAGGGGACCTACAGGAAGGCTGGGGAGGGACTATTGACAAAGTCTTGCAATGACAGGACAAGGGGCAATGGGTTTAAACTGGCAGAGGGAAGATTTAGACTAGGTGTTAGGAGGAAGTTCTTTCCAGTGAGGGTGGTCAGGCACTGGCACAGGTTGGCCAGGGAGGTTTTGGCTGCTCCCTCTCTGGAGGTGTTCAAGGCCAAGTTGGAGGAGGCCTTGAGTGAGCTGTACTAGTGGGAGGTGTCCCTGCCTATGGCAGGGGGTTGGAACTAGATGATCCTTGAGGTCCCTTCCAACCTTACCATTCTGTGATTCTATGATTCTATGATGTGATTATGCAAAAATAGAAAACTATGAAAATAGACATTTCCATATAATCATTACTGTGCTGTTACCTTCCTTTTTTTTTTTTTTTTTTAACATTTAGGTCCATTTCCACTTAGAATTAACATGTTTTCATTCAATTATTTCATCTATTGCTGTTACAATGAGTGTGCTCCAAAGTTTGCATTGTACATCTGGACTATTTTTTCTAAATTCAGCATGCTTAATAGAGGAAAAAAAGTAATTTATTTCAACATGTCATTAGTTTTCTCCATTTACTCTGCTTCTGGGTCAATAAAATAGGGCTTTCAATGTAGTGTGAACTAATTCCAGTCAGAAGAAAGTGATATTAACACAAATGACATGTTTTTAAATAAGAAATATTACTGAATACTTAATGTATTTGTTCTGCACTGGACTAAGCGTTGAATAAGTCTGGACATTAGCTGGCATATTAGCAGTACCTGTTGAGTAGACAAGAGGGAGATGCTGCCCTTCAGAAATGGGGGTTAATTTAATCTAAATTGCCTGTTGGTCTTCAGTTTGGCAGCTCCGTTTGCCTGATGGAAGAACAGAAGTGAGCCATTACCCTGTCCTCTGCCCCGGCTCTGCACAGATGGGTTCAGGGTGGGCTGGCTCACGCTGACACCCTGCTTCAAGGCAGCCAGACTGAGGGGCTGCTGAGGGTCTCTCCAGTGCCTGTGTTACCATGCAAGCAGTCTGCAGCAAAGTATAAACAGGTGAAAAAAAACCCCTACGTATAAATCTGTTTCGTTGCTGCAAGATTTACCTTCCCTAAGGAGTTCCTTTCATTTGATGGTAAATAGTAAAAATTACTTCCAGAATATTAAGCTGATACTATTCTCTTTCATGTAACTGTAGGAAAAGCTGTGTTCAGTCTCAATTGAAAGCCAGGTATCCAAAGTCTTTCACACAGGGAACAGGGACCTTGATTACAGCTATAGACCGTTTCCCATGACCTCTGTGCTCCTGTTGCCATGGGCTCAGGCTGGAAAGGGCAGCTGCTAAGAAGTAAGGAAAGAAATCATCACTTGCATGGAAAATGTCAAAGAACTGCTGGCAGCTCAGGTTGTTCCATACTGCATGGGAAGGATGATGCACACGGCGAAACAGCTTTATATATGTTTATTTTATATATACACATATAGACCTGGATAATCTGAGAATGATACCTGTTTATTCTGTGGTTTTCTATGTATATATACATATGTATATATGTGTGTCGTCACAGAGGCCAGTGTCAGGCAAGGAAAGATACTTTGTTGTTATTTTTGGGAAGTATGTTATTTTTGGGTAGATTCAACTACCTGTGAATATAGTGGTAGGAAAACACGAGCCTTTGCATCTGTTTTAAAGAGTCCAACTGTGCACACACTGACACCATGATTCATATGCTACCCTTAATTCATGTTGCAGTGCCCCTTGACAGTGTGCTGCCCGTGAACATGCACATGCAGTATAATAGAATTTGTCCTTGTGTGCTGTCATGAAAATATAAGGCTTATCAGCCTTCTTTTAGTTACCTTTACCTTGTCAGATACTGTAAACAAGGATATTCAATGTCACAAAGTATACTATCTGTCAGCAAGGTTGGAATACTAATTCCAGATAGTGCAACCATTTGAAGAGGGTGAGGCAGAACTTGCCATGATTTCCTTAAACCAGACCTCACAGAGAGCTTCACTGTATGCACATGAAGTGGTAGTCTTTTCATTAGCTAGAAAGATTAGAAGCTGTTGAAATGGAGCGTTGACAAAGTTTGCAACTTCTTTTGCTGCTGGTATTCAGTTGAAGAATGGAAGGAACCCTGTTGTTTTGAAATAGTTTTAAAAACCTCAGTTTCCATTGGAAAACCTGTTTGATTTTAATGGAAGGTAAAGACATAGTTTTTTTAGGTATATGGTCTAGTTGGAGATGAGGGATTTGGAATTTGGAGTGGAATATTTTCTGAAGAAAAAGGAAGAGAGTAATATCAGAAACAACTACAGTATCAGGCTGCTACACCTTTCTGTGCTGCAAGTGGTGTAAGGACAGTGTCCTGCCCCACTTCCAGGTCAAAATAGCCAGGAAAATAGCAGTGAAATGACTGGTTTACCATTTGCCATGGTTATGTGGCTATATGAGGAAGCATCTTGTTTTGGCCCTGCAGCACTCCAGTAACTTTACTGTAGGGGAAAATGTGCTTTGAGAGTGTATCTTCAGGTCTGCATACACTCCCATTCCAAAACCAGAGTATGCAATTTGGTAAAAATAAGTGCTAGTTTATGTTGTATGTGAAAAGGCTTCACAAAAGCATTCAGCATACTGTTCTGCTCTTTGCATGAAGTAGCTTTTTTTTTTTTTTTAATAAGGACAGAGGCTTGTGAGAAAGGTGGAGGAGAACAAAGAGGTCCTCTGCTTCTCAGAGGGTAACGCTGAATTGTCAGTGTTGTGTCATCTCAAACAAAAATCACTTCAAAGGTCTTATATTGCAAATATGTGCACTGATCCCTCAGTTCCCACTTCTGTGCTTAGTTGAGCTGTGTCTGGCACCTAGAAATTCTGCTTTTGTTTAACTTTTGTGTTATATTGAAACTGAAAGTACATCTAGAAGAATCCAGTCAGTAACTTTGTATTTCCTTTTTCTTTTTGTGACCTAGTTAACACTGAATTCCAAGCTTGTCGTAACTATCTTTCCTTGACATTATTTCATATGATTATGATGAAAAACCCATATATACTGTGTTTAAAAGAATGTATCTGACATTACTGATTCCTGCTCCTAATTGAAATATTATCTGCAATTTGGGACTATACTAAAGTTGTTTGTAGGATCAGTCCTTCAGTGTTGAAAAGGACAAAGGCAGTTAGGGTTTCAAATGTTACAAAACCAAACCAAACTAGAACCGAAAATAGGTGAGATTTGATACCTTCTTTAAATAAGCTGAGATCAAATTGCAGAAACGTTCAGGTTGGAAAAGACCCACAGGATCACCAAATCCAACTGATAGCCCTACTCTGCAAAATTCACCCCTAAACCGTATCACCGAGCACCATGTCCAAATGACCTGTAAACTGATCAGGGTTGGTGACTCAACCACCTCCCTGGGCAGCCCATTCCAGCGCCTGACCACTCTTTCTGTGAAAAAAACTTTTTCCAATGTCCAGTCTAAACCTACCAAGTCACAGCTTGAGGTCGTTCCCTCTTGTTCTATCATTAATTACCTGTGAGAAGAGAGCGGCACCAGCCTCTCAACAATGTCCTTTCAGGTAGTTGTAGACAGTGATGTGGTGTCCCCTCAGCCTGCTCTTCATCAAACTAAACAACCCTAGCTCCTTCAGTCGCTCTTCATAAGATTTATTCTCCAGGCCCTTCACCAGCTTCATTGCCCTCCTCTGCTCTTGCTCTTTCACTGAAGATGTGTGTTGACTGGCTGAGTAAATATCATATATTTTTTTCCTCAGTAATATGACTCCTTGTATAAATAGAATGTCTCTGTTTCTTCAAATAGCTAATTGTGTCTGTTGTTTTTCTTTCCCAAAGACTAGAACAAAAGGGACTTTAAGCAGTGTTGTAGTCCATCTGATAATTTTCATACTATATGCACTTACAGATTTTTTACAGTGGCTTAATGAAACAGAATGATTGCAACAGTGTTTGCTTTGTAATTTCAGTGAAGCATGTGCAAGAAGAATTAGGCAGACTGGTATAGTCTTTCTATAAGTAAGAAATAACTTCATCTGATAGATGGATTTATAAGTCTGTACTGGTTTTTATGGATTTTGTTTGGTTGGTTTCGTATTTTCTTTTTAATCCACGTTCTTAATTACAAATGTTTCAAGAAACACTCTTGGATTTAAAGAGATAGGCCTTGAGTATATTAGCATTGCTTGTTTTACAAGTTTAAGCCTTATTGGTTATGCACACTGTAGAGAGCATTTGGACCCACTGCTGAGAGGCTTATAAATGTTTCACATATGGCACTGTGAGACCTTGTGTATGTGTTCAGATAACTTAGAGGTTGCTCTGTTTCACACAGCCTTCTTGGAAGAATGCATTAGGTTAGTGAGTATCAACATTTCATACTGTGCTTTGTCCTTCCTTCCTTCTGACTCATCTGTTGTTAGAGGAGAACTTAGATTGGACTGGGTTTAGGGTTTCCCTTGCGTAAGCAGATAGAATAATTAAACAGGCTAAGTTAATTAGCATTTGTGAGTTGTTCAGACCTTACAGTGATAAGGTCCATAAAAATGGCAAGACACAAAATAAAAAATGATTTACTTGAAGGCCATAATCCTCTCTGTCCTTTGTCAACATTTGTCTTGTGTAGACAGTTACTGTTTCATAGCAATATAATATCTTACTGTAGTATTTCTAGAATTAAGAATGTTTTATAATGAATTAACTAATTTTCAGAATATCTTTTGATGCTGCTGTGTGGTTTTTTTTGCTTTATTGTAACCCTTTGAGTGCTTAAAGTACAGTATGTGGAAGTGAGTTGTCCATGGGAAATCTGTGCCGAGCAAATAATGGAACACAGACCTGCTGAAATTGTCACCCTTTGATTATACTTGTGAGGACAAAATTTAGTAGTATCAGATGCAATTCTAACAAAGAAAATGTAAGAAGCACTGGAGCATGGGGGATGCATGTGTAGTTAGAGGCTCACCTGGAATTTGTGGTTGAGCTTGTTTTGCTTACTTAGAAGTACAACCTAAAAGTCGATGATGCTAGTAACAGCTGTAGTGTTGGCTTATCATTCAGATTCATAGATTCTGTGCAATGGTTCAGATATATCTCTACTGGAAGTCAACCTGATGCTTTTGGAGATACTACCAGTCCTACAAAGCTTATTATAAGCCTTTCCCAGGTATGCTTTTTTGATCCACCTGTACTCTCTATAGCCCATGAGACCTTATACAGCTCTCAGGAGTTGTGATTACTGATGCAACTCAGCATTCTCTTCAGTATTGCAACCTTAGTATAAACCAATCTGGTATTACCAATGAAAGAGATCCCACCTACCAATGGGCACGGGATAGATCAATTGATATATCTATGGACGCTATAATGCAAGTTATACATGACTGTGCCATATGTGCTACTATTAAACAAGCCAAGCGTCTGAAGCCCTTGTGGTATGGTGAGCGATGGGCAGAGTATAAATATGGTGAAGCGTGGCAGATCGATTACATCACTCTACCTCGTTCTCGGACTGGAAAGCAATATGTGCTGACCATGGTAGAGGCCAGCACCGGATGGCTGGAAACCTACCCAGTTTCCCACGCTACTGCACGTAACACCATTCTTGGTTTGGAAAGACAAATCATGTGGCGTCATGGCGTTCCAGAGCGAATGGAATCAGATAATGGTACTCATTTTAAGAACAACCTCATTAAAACTTGGGCCAAAGAGCACGGTATTGAGTGGATATACCACATTCCCTATTATGCACCTGCCTCAGGCAAAATTGAACGTTATAATGGTTTGCTGAAAACAACTTTAAAAGCAATGGGAGGGGGAACTTTAAAGAATTGGGAGAAACATCTAGCCCAGGCTACCTGGGTAGTGAACAGTAGAGGTTCTGCCAATCGAGCAGGTCCAGCTCATTCGGACTTGTTACAGAAGGTAGAAGGTGATAGGGTTCCTGTAATTCGTGAAAAGAATTTGTTGGGGAAGTCTGTTTGGGTATTCTCCCCTTCTGGGGAGGCTACGCCTGTCCGAGGGGTGGTTTCAGCCGAAGGACCTGGGCATACATATTGGGTTATGCAAAAGAATGGTGAAATACAGTGTGTTCCACAAAGAAACTTGGCTTTAGCAGAGTGAATGTAGATATATGTTGTCACAAGATCTTTTGCAGATAAGTGTGGTGCCCATAAAACCCATAAAGAACCCACCATATAAACCCTGTGAGCACTAAGAGTCATGCTCCATCCCTTTTATTGAAAAAGAACATTTGACTGTTTCTTGAAAAAAAAAAAAAAGAGCCAACCAACATCTGAAGGATGGATAGCCGGGAACTGGAGAAGAATGCCTGAAGCCTGGACGACTGCCATCTATGACACTGATATTGTCCCTAATTAGATGGAGTGGTTTGATGCTCCAATAGGAATTATATTAAAGGGGTGGATTGTGGCCGTTTGAGTTAGATTCCTACCTCAGACAAAACAAACAAAAAAACCCAGAGAAACCTTGGAGGTTGAAGCTGTAAGGCGAATATTCTGGGGATAGGCTATATAATGGCAACAACAGATAAGTTAATATAATTTCATTGGAGCATCAAGAGCTTTATGTCGGGAAGCACAGCTTGTACTTTCCCCTTGCTGCTTCGGCTGCTTCGCCTGTGCCTGCTGCTATCTTCCCCTGCTGCTGTTTTGGCTGCTGCTGCTGCTGCTTTCGCTGCCGCTTGACCCCTTCCCCGTCTTCCCGCAGGTTATTATAACTATTTGTAATAAATTTCTTGTTTTCTCTTCCCTATACTGTTATATTTAAACTATAAGAAATACGTTTGTTCTTTTTTTTTTTCCTGACTTCATAACAAAAACCAAAAAGAAAAAAACCTACATGTTGTGGTGAGTTTGTTCTACCAGGGGACGGATCCACCCTAACCTGGTACAAAAGGGTGAGAGGTAGAGCAGGAATCAGGAGCATGAACTGTTACTGCTGCTATCTGACCAGTTTTTCTCACAGGTCATGATAGTCTTTGAAGAACCTTACACAGAACTGTAAAGGCTGTCCATATTGCCAGTAAGCCCTCTGCGGTCAGACATGAGATAACCACTCAGTGACTGATAATTTTCAAATGTGCAAGATAACCTTTGTGTCTTTTTTGTGATGAATTGCTCTTGACATGAGGGAGGTTGTACATTTGTTCCTGGTTTGGCATCAGAGCCCAGAAGCAGAAAGGAATTAGCTCTATCCATAGTTATGGATATATTATGGATAGTTAGCTATCCATAACCAGTCTTGTGCCAGTCTGTAGCACAGCAGTTCTGCAGTGAGATTGCATGGTTATCATTGTCATTACAGCTCATCCTCCACATGGTACTTTTCCCCTGGCTAGTGTCTTGGTAATCAGGACAGCCTTACTGGAGGCATGGCAGAGACAGCCTTGACAATCCTGTGTCCATTCTCCTCCACAACGTTATTGATCACTGGTGGTGTCTTCTACTTTTCTGATGTTTATATATCCCAGGATTTTGTTATATTTTTTCTCCAGGGAAAATGCTGAAATGAACATATATCACGTGAGAATACCTAACTGCTTTGCAGATGTTGTTTGCCTGACACAATTCTGATGAATTACGGTGTTCGCAAGGCCCAGAGCCACATCCTCAGCTCTTACTTGGTGCCCAAAGACAGTGCATCTGATAGTTGAATGTTTCCTGTAAAAAGAAATTGTTCATCCCATCCTGCCCTGAGAAAATACTTACTCTTTTTATTACAGTTAAGAAATGCTACTTTCCCCAAGGACTTTTCAAGCAAATACTTCCACTCCTTTCCCACTGCTGCTGCTTTGGCAACTTTAGTTACTGGCAATATAAGAAAGTTCCACAGTCCTTGTTTGATGCTTTCCCAATCCCATAGGGTGAGGTCAGACCAGCTTGTGAAGATGTACTGTGAGCAATGAAAGGAGAAATTAAATCACCATGGCTCAGGCAGGATGTGGATATGGAGATCGTGAATCTCCGTTCAGTGCTTGACTGCCTGTGTTGGATCACTGCAAGTGCTGGAGTATGGAGTCTGCTGTGACTGTCTCAGTGTTCTCCCTATACTAATGGTTTCTGTGGCTTGTTGGAAGTACTCCTATTCCCCTTTATGTCAGGAAGGTTCTGCATATTTTGGTGATGGCAGATCCTGGGTAGTCTTTAGGTGCAGAGGCAGCAAGATCTGTGCTAATCCATCTGAAAAAATTGCCTGTAGGAAACCTGATGTAGGGTTGGATTTCCTTGCCGTGTTTGCTTGTGTGCTTTGATTGTGTGGTTGTGCCATGCTTACATTTATGTTTTGCTGGATAGCTGCAGCTTGTCTGTGCAGACTATGTTAGTTGAAAGTGCATGTTGGGTGAACAGATAGTGTTCTCCCTAGGGCTTTAAATATGTGTTAGTTGAAGATAAGGCTGAATCTTGGAGATGAGCAATCTCCTGCGGATGCTCTGCATCTAGGCAGTGTGCACAGCTGAAGATTTACTCTTGTGGCTGCCTCTGAAGATAGTCCTAGAGAGTAGTGTGTCTGTAGGCCATAGAGCTAAGTATGTATTAAGTGGAGGGCTGAACAAAGAAAGGAGTGAAGTGGATATTAATGCATAAGGATGAAGGTAAAGCATGACAAGAGGAAGATTATGACATTGCATAAAAAGCTCTGCTAAATCAGTCTTTTATTTCTGTGACACTCAAGAGTTAGAGGATACTGTAATTCATGTCTCCTTTACAACTGAATGCTTTTTTTGTGAGGCAGACAGTGCTTTCAAACTGCTACATTTTCATAGAGTTACATGGGATTACATGAGAATCACCAAAAGTTCCTTTATTAAACTAGTACTTCTGTACCAGGATGCATGTGATGCTGACATTTGCAGATACTTGTGCTTTTGAATATACCCTGCAAAGTACTTTGGTCTCTAGATTAAGGATGTAAAATTAGTTGGTGCACTATATAGCTGCCAAAACTGCATCCATGCAGAATTTTGGGCTTTTTTTTTTTTTTTTTGATGATTGTATCTAGTCTCTCCTGCAAATAACATCTATACCAGAAAAAGGCACAAAAGGTTCCATAGCTTGAAAGACCATATTGTGCTTGAGACTTTTGTTTCCAGAAGCAAGTCAGAGAAATCGTTTTTCTTGGCATTGAATTTGAGATGACTCTTCAGCTCCAGTGAATGTCACCTTTATTTTGTCTTGCATTAGTGCTAATACATAATTGTCTCCTTGCAGTTTATTTCAATTTATTTTGGGATGGCATGGTATCAGTGGGATCAGTTGGATAGTAAAGACCGGAACACCTCTGTGTTAGATGTTAGGTACTCGGTAGGATAGCACTGTTGTAATAGCACATAGAAGTTTTTGATAATCATAGAATCATAGAATGGTAAGGTTGGAAGGGACCTCAAGGATCATCTAGTTCCAAACCCCTGCCATAGGCAGGGACACCTCCCACTAGGACAGCTCACTCAAGGCCTCCTCCAACCTGACCTTGAACACCTGCAGGGAGGGAGCATCCACAACCTCCCTGCGCAACCTGTTCCAGTGCCTCACCACCCTCACTGGAAAGAACTTCCTCCTAACATCCAGTCTAAATCTTCCCTCTGCCAGTTTAAACCCATTGCCCCTTGTCCTGTCGTTGCAAGACCTTGTAAATAATCCCTCCCCAGCCTTCCTGCAGGCCCCCTTCAGATACTGGAAGGCTACTATCAGGTCTCCTCAAAGCCTTCTCTTCTCCAGGCTGCAGAGCCCCAACTCTCTCAACCTGTCCTCATAGGAGAGCTGCTGCAGTCCTCTGATCATCTTTGTGGCCCTGCTCTGGACCCACTCCAACACTTCCATGTCCTTCCTGTGCTGAGGGCTCCAGAACTGCACACAGTACTCCATATGGGGTCTGATGAGAGCAGAGTAAAGGAGGAGAATCCCCTCCCTTGCCCTGCTGGCCACGCTTCTCTTGATGCAGCCTAGGACTCGGTTGGCTGTCTGAGCTTCATGTGCGCACTGCAGGCTCAATAAGTCAAGCTTCTGGATATAGGATTCAGAAATGCCCTTTAAAAAAAAATATTATTAATAATAACATTTTACTAGCTCCATTTCCCATTCACAGATTGCATCCGTTTGGAAGGGACCCTCAAAGGTCATCTTGTCCAACCATGCTACAGTGAGCAGGGACACCTCCAACTAGATCTGGCTGCCAAGGGCTACATCAAATCTGATCTTGAATGCCTCCAGGGATGGTGCCTCAGCCACATCCCTAGGCAACATACTCCAATATTTTACCACTCTCACTGTAAAGAACTACTTCCTCATGTATGACCTAAATCCACCTTGCTCCATTTAAAAAACCATTGCCCCTTGGTTGTATCGCTCAGGCTGAACAGCCTCAGTTCCCAGTTTCAAACAGGGAGTAATTTTTAAAATGAAACTGAGAACATGTGGTGAACAACGTGCATTTGTTTCCACTTAATTGGAAAATTTATTTTTGAATCATAATTAAGATATTGCCAATATATTTTCTTTTTTTGCTTTTCATTAATCTGTAAAGAGTTTTTGATATATCTGGATGTGGATTTCTAAATAGAACCTTGGCAGACTTCCACTTCAGGCTAGTTTTTACTGCAATTCATTAGCTGACTTATCAAAATAGTGTAATCAATGCCTGTCATAACATAAATACATGACCCTTTTGAGTAGCCCAAAGTGACTGTGTTTGCTTCTCTCTGAAAGGAGTGTAAATTCCTAAGGGAAACAGAAGGTCAAATTAACATTGGCAAATTTAACTTCTATCAGTTTGTCTATATGGTATAGAAATATTGAATTGTTTTTAGAGGTTCATTTTTCATAATTTTTCTCATAAGGCACCTTGGGACATACCCTTTTTTTGCTGATAATGCATTACTGACAAATATTAGATTCTGCTGAGACAAAAACACAGCATGGCTTATAAACACACAGCAATCAATGGGTGTTATTGGATGAGATGTATAATTTCTGTAACAGAAATTTCAAATAATCTTCTGAAGTATCATGTGCCTGGAACAATTGAAAGAACTTGAAGTTCTGCAGAGACTCATCTAACTTTGAAACAATCAGTAGGATGCTGAGTTGTCATTAAATAAGTTTAAAAACTTGAAGAGCCGATGGAAGGAACCAAGGATCTGAAAGTCAATGAATTAAGGAAGCGAATATTCACTTGGTAAAATAATAAGATTTCTGTAGAGAAACAATTTAGATGTGGCATTTATTCTTTGACTCTTGTTTATGGATTTTTTTAACTACTGAAAAGCATACTCTTATTTCTTTCTGTTGCTGTCATTGGCATAATCAGTGCAAAATTACTTTCCTTTAATACTGCCTGACAATTCTGAATCTAACTTACTGCCTGCTTTCTCAGCCTGTCATCTCTGTAATGGGGCAAGGCAGTTGACTTTAACAAATTCTTATTTTATTACTTGTCTTATAACTTTTGTTGTTGTTATGCACAGTGGCGTAAAATAGCTGATGAAACTGTGTTGAATAACATCACAAAATTGAAAGTTAGTGGCTTTCACAGTGTGAAACCAATAAAGAGCTGCAATATTTCTGTTCACATGACTGCACTACTACTGAATTTTTGGGAATCTTCATATCTGTCTATTAGCATACTCTGTTTGGAGTAGGAACTTGTTATTGGACTGTATGATATCTACAATTAAAGTTTCAGTATGATACATTATAAGCACATGATTATCTCATTTATTGTAATTGCATAGGCATTACATTGCCAAAGTAAAATCATAGAATCATAGAATGGTAAGGTTGGAAGGGACCTCAAGGATCATCTAGTTCCAACCCCCTGCCATAGGCAGGGACACCTCCCACTAATACAGCTCACTCAAGGCCTTGTCCAACCTGACCTTGAACACCTGCAGGGAGGGAGCAGCCACAACCTCCCTGGGCAACCTGTGCCAGTGCCTCACCACCCTCACTGCAAAGAACTTTCTCCTAACATCCAGTCTAAATCTCCCCTCTGCCAGTTTAAACCCATTGCCCCTTGTCCTGTCATTGCAAGACCTTGTAAATAATCCCTCCCCAGCCTTCCTGTAGGCCCCCTTCAGATACTGGAAGGCTACTCTAAGGTCTCCTGTAAGCCTTCTCTTCTCCAGGCTAAAGAGCCCCAACTCTCTCTGTCTGTCCTCATAGCAGAGCTGCTGCAGTCCTCTGATCATCTTCGTGGCCCTCCTCTGGACCCACTCCAACAGTTCCATGTCCTTCCTGTGCTGAGGGTTCCAGAACTGCACACAGTACTCCAGGTGGGGTCTGAGGAGAGCAGAGTAAAGGAGGAGAATCCCCTCCCTTGCCCTGCTGGCCATGCTGGTCTTGATGCAGCCTAGGACTCGGTTGGCTTTCTGAGCTGCATGTGCACACTGCAGGCTCATGTTGAGCTTTTTGTGAACCCAGATGCCCAGGTCCTTTTCCTCAGGGCTGCTCTCCAGCCATTCACCACCCAGTCTGGATTTGTGCTTGGGATTGTGCCTACCCAGGTGCAGGATCTTACACGTGACCTTGCTCAATTTCATGAGGTTTGCCTGGGCTCTGGATGGCATCCCTACCCTCTAGCAAGTCGACTGTACCACACAGCTTGGTGTCATCTGTCAGTCAACTTGCTGAGGCTGCCCTCGATTCCTTTGTCCTGGATTAATTTATAAATCAAGAAAATGCAAGAGGGAAAAGCAGTGATAAAAATTGTGTTGAAATAACGTATTTGGGGAACTTTTCTATCCCTCTCTTCTAGGAACAATTAATATCTGAAAGTGAAATGTTCCCGTGCTTCCCCAGAAATGAAAAGATTTATGTGACTTGTGCAGTTAGATCCACTACATAGAACAGTGATTCTGAATCTGGGGAAATAGTACTTCAGCTGAACTCTTGGTACTCCTCCTCCTTCACAGGTGGAAACAGATTTTGAGCATAACATTTGAGGTTCTGAGTTATGGAAGTTTTGCTTTTATCTTTACTCTTTTACTATTCTTTGGTAGAGGTTGCCATTCTGCTTACAGAGTAAGACATCTTTAGTGTTAATTTATAGCTGTCTGTATGTCCATGGATGTGTCTTAAAATAAAAGCCTGAACTTTGTCAGTGTAATGCATAAATTTAATTTCAGCTGTGTATTAGGTATGTTTCTGAGTGCTGTTCAGCAAGAAGAAAGAAAAGACCTCTTTTAGACACTTTGACATCAGCAAAGAAGGTGCCATCTAGTTATGTAAGTCAGGTTTACCAGGATTTCTGTATAGTTGTTGGTGAAAGTGACCCAGTAGATATGTAAATTCATCAGCCCTCAGTGGAGGTGACCAAAAGACAATACTCTGCACGAGGAAGTATTGTCAGACCCCTCGCTTTTTTTTTAAATGCCTGCACAGGAGTACTTTATCTGAGGTGTGAGAACAGACATTCTTGCAGCTTCTGGAGGAAGTCTTTCTGTACACTTGCTTAGAGTAGTTTTCTATTCACACTTCTCATCCTGAGAAGGTTTGAATCCCCACTGTGAAGGAGTGACTAAACTCCTGTGAAAGCTAAACCCCAGTGGGACTAGACATTCAGGCATTTGAAACAGAAAAATCCTGTATAAGGGTCACTAAGTCTCTGTGTAGTGATTGAGGCAGCTTTTTTTAATCACAGACTAAAATAAGTTCTGCTTCCTCATCCTTTAGTATTTATCTGTAAAACATCAGTTACATAAATTGCAGAGGCTGTCCAGGGATCACAGAATCACAGGATGTGTCTGGTTGGAAGAGACCTCCAGGATCATCCGGTCCAGCTTTCAATTCAGCACTGAAAAGTCAGCACTCAGTTATGTCCCTAAGTGCTAGGTCCACATGCCGCTTGAACACCCACAGGTGTGGTGACTCCACCACTGCCTGGAGCAGACCATTCCCATGTTTGATAACACTCTGTGAAGTGTTTCCTAATATGCAGACTAAGCCTCCCCTAGTGCAGCCTAAAACCATTTCCTATAGTCCTGTCACTTGGAGAAGAGGCTGCCCCCTCTTTGCTCCAGTCTGGAGTAGAGAAGGCTGAGGGGAGACCTCACTGCTCCCTACAGCAACCTGAAGAGAGGCTGGAGCAAAGGGCCTGGAGCACATGGCTTATGGAGCTGGGGTCCATCCCATTCTGATGAGAGAGTCTATGGGGAGATGAGAAACATATAGAAAATGCATATTTTTGTATTTTTCTATTGAGTAGCAGTTTCAGTTAAGGCTTTCAGTTTATAGAAATCCTAATATTTACATTCCAAAATGTATACAAATGTTGTTTTAAGACATGGCTTCGTCAAACAATACATATCTTAAGACAGCATGAAAATACAACTATTGTAGTAGAAACTTTTCTCTCAACAAGAGACAATTATTTAAATTAACCAACAGAGGATTCATGCTTGAAAGTTATTAAAAAGCAGCTCAGAGGAAAGATAAATATACAAACCCACCTTTTGGCTAAACTGAGCACGACCTACCAGGATTGACAACTCGATTGTTTTCCTGTTAGTTCATACTGCACATCGCTCTTCTGCAAACATGTAATTTCTCTCTTTCATCCATAGTAGTCCTTTAATTTTTAATGTGCTTCAAGAATCAGCAAAGCTAGTTCTTCATTATTTATGTGTACTCATATCTTTAGCATATACAAGCCAATAAAACATACAGAGTTTTTTCCTGTTAACTTCCACTTGTATATTCCATTTAGAATCAGTTGTATATCGTAACTAATGTGCAGATGTGATCGATGTGTTACAGTAAATTCTGCACAGTAGGGAAACTCTTAAGTCAGCAAAGCATTAACTTACCAAAGCACAGAAGTACTTTTCATTCATCTGTCAGGGAGAAATGTTCCACATAGGACAGTGACCGAGAAGAAATGGCTGAAGATCCTAGATTATGGATATGAGGTCTAGTATTTTCTATGTAATTTTACCAGAAATCTGAGGATTCTTAGGTAATTTGTTTCATAATAATTAGCTTTGGCTCTTCCTGATGATTCTGTCTTGTTATCATGTTTATTTTTTACTTATTTTTTTCCTTTTAATAGTGTATACAGTCTTCTCAGTTTAGTTAAGCTCCTTTGACATGAGTCTGGGAAAAAAGAACTGTGATGTGAGGGATAGGCCAGAACTTAAGCAAAGGCATCACATGTTAAAATTGTAATTTACAGAAATGAATTACATCCTTTTGTGTGAAAATACCTCAGCACTAATTTCTAATGAAAGTAATCAGAGAGGCTGATGAAAAAAATTCTACTTTTCTTCGGGTTAAGAGGCATCATACATGTCTTCAGTGCTTTTTTGTAGTCCTGACGTAGAATCATAGAATGGTAAGGTTGGAAGGGACCTCAAGGATCATCTAGTTCCAACCCTCTGCCCATAGGCAGAGACACCTTCCACTAGTACAGCTCACTCAAGACCTCCTCCAACCTGGCCTTGAACACCTTCAGGGAGGGAGCATCCACAACCTCCCTGGGCAACCTGTTCCAGTGTCTCATCACCCTCACTGGAAAGAATTTTCTCCTAACATCCAGTTTAAATCTCCCCTCTACCAGTTTAAACCCATTGCCCCTTGTCCTGTCATTACAAAACTTTGTAAATAGTCCCTCCCCAGCCTTCTTGTAGGCTCCTTTCAGATACTGGAAGGCTACTCTAAGGTCTCCTGTAAGCCTTCTCTTCTCCAGGCTGAAGAACCCCAAATCTCATAGCCTGTCCTCATAGCAGAGGACAGCCCTCTGATCATCTTCCTCTGCTCCAGCCCTCTGATCATCTTTGTGGCCCTCCTCTGGACCTGCTCCAACACTTCAATGTCCTTCCTGTTCTGGGGTCTCCAGAACTGCACACAGTACTCCAGATGGGGTCTGATGAGAATATGGTAAAGGAATAGAATCACCTTCCTTGCCCTGTTGGCCATGCTGATCTTGATGCAGCCCAGGACTCAGTTGGCTGTCTGGGCTGCAGGCGTACACTGTAACACGTTACAATTTGCAACAGTGGATAAGTAGCGAAGTAGCACCGCACATGTCTGCTCCTCCGGGACTTGGACTTTGTTAGAGTGACATGTTCAATGTCAAATTTTTTGGCTCCAAATTAGTAATGAGTACAGAACAAGGAACTGGGTTGTTTTGAGAGAGAGAGAGATCATTTGTTGTCTGAAAAATTGCGGCAATTACATGTTCATCAGCATTAGGTTTGACAAGGTAGAACTGAGGCTATACTGAAAGGGTCAGTGAGAAATTTGCATGGAGTTCAGTAGGACTATTACTGCATTCAGGAATAGAGGAAGCCAGAGTAACCTGAATATAACCTGGATACTCTGACACTTCGATGGCATATGGCTTCCAAATCTTGCTAGCTATTTTTTGAGTAATTTGAGAAGCACAAGATAAGACATAGGAGCTATCTACTCCTTTCAGTGGTGCATTCTTCCTTTCCATACATGTCTACACAGTAAGGCTTCCGCTGTGGGGAGCCACCACCATTATAAGCACTTTACTGGAAGAATATGATGCCTCTGGTGGGGGTTCTTTTATCCTCTGCCAAGAGGTCTGTTACATTGATGTTGATGGTTAGTTCCTCACTCTAGTGCCCTCTTTGGACGATTGTTGCGTGTTCCCTATCATGTGTTATACCTTGTTTTCACTCTTCAGTCTGCAAAGCCTCATTACAGTAAAATCTATTATGGACAGATTTCTAACTGTCTTAACATGCTGAATACTCTTGCTTATGCTTTGTTATACCAGTGTCTGGATTTGTCCAGTTCCGAGGTCTGCATTCCTTCAATTGACTGTTGGTGATTTTTCTACAGACCTGGAATCTTCAAAGACTTTCGTTGTCTGTCACTTTTACTCTGCTATGCTACATTCTATGTCCTCATTATTGAGGCCTCTGTTATTATATCATGCCTGTATTCCTCTGTGAGACACTATTATGCTAGGGTGACAAGTATTTCCTTGTTCAGAAAATTGCTACTTGTTAGTCCTGTGTGTAGAAATTATGACTATATTACACAATTATTCAAATACAAATTAGGCAGTAGTCACCTGAGCCTTAGAAAATTTGTTTCCACCAAAAAAAAAAAAAAACTTAAAAAAAAAAAAAAAGAAATCAAAGCAAAACTCCAGGCAGACAGACAAATTCTGAGAAAACAATTCTGACAAGTGTCAGTCCCAAGGCCACACAAAAGTAGCTGCAAAGACAGTGTAACAGTCTTGTTACTAGTGTCAACAATATGGTGTTTAGTGGGCTAAAGGGCTGCAGATGTTTAAAGGGAGCTGTGAGTCTGTGAAGAAAAGACTTGAGAAGGGTCCACTGTATTGTAGGGATGTGCTGTGAAGTACTTGACTACCTGTATCCAAATCATTTCACCATTTCAGAGTGTTTACCCTTTACCTCACCATGGCACAAAAACTTTCTTTGTGGTAATCAAGTATCTTCACTGGAACAAATGCAGTCACTTCTGAATCTGTATTGAACTCGTATTGAACTCTATTGAACTGGAGGTATTCAAGAAAAGACTGGATGGGGCACTTAGTGCCATGGTCTAGTTGGTTGGATAGGGCTGGGTGATAGTTGGACTGAATGATGTTGGAGGTCTCTTCCAACCTGGTTGATTCTATGATTCTGTGATTCGTTTTAGTGACTGTTCTGGCTGCAGCTACGCATGTTTTACATCAGATAGCAGGGCAATTTATTGCAGAATATTCTGAGAATATTGACAGAAAGATGTTCTCCATGAAAAAATGAGCTAGAAATTTTATAGTGAAGTAGATTTCTGTAACTTTTTACACAGTAATCTATTTAAAGTGGTCTTTTAAAATGTATTATGCAGAAATGCCTATGTACAAGAGAGAGTAAAAAAGGAGTAGTATTTTTTTTTGTCATTTAAGTGAGTAGTTTTTCATAGAATCATAGAATGGTAAAGTTGGAAGGGATCTCAAGGATCATCTAGTTCCAAGCCCCTGCCATATGCAGGGACACCTCCCACTAGTACAGCTCACTCAAGGTTTCGTTCAACCTGTCCTTGAACACCTCCAGGAACGGAGCATCCACAACCACCCTGGGCAACTTGTTCCAGTGCCTCACCACCCTCACTGCAAAGAACTTCCTCCTAACATCCAGTTTAAATCTCCCCTCTGCCAGTTTAAACCCATTGCCCCTTGTCCTGTCATTGCAAGACCTTGTAAATAATCCTTCCCTAGCCTTCCTGTAGGCCCCCTTCAGATACTGGAAGGCTACTATCAGGTCCCCTTGAAACCTCTTCTCCAGGCTGCAGAGCCCCAACTCTCTCAACCTGTCCTCATAGGAGAGCTGCTGCAGCCCTCTGAGCATCTTTGTGGCCCTCCTCTGGACCCGCTCCAACACTTCCATGTCCTTCCTGTGCTGAGGGTTCCAAAACTGCACACAGTACTCCAGGTTTTTGAAGTATTAGCTCCTACAACATAATAGTGGTGGTTTGTGTGATTTTAGCATGCCTTTCCCAGTCTTCAGCAGAATGTAACAGAACCCACTGAGGCAGATTTCAGTTAAAAGGGTATGAGAACATTCTTGCACTGAACAGCTTCAGGTATGAAGGACTTACAGACTGGCAGAACAGGAATGATGATAATCTCACCTTACAGCTGAGGAGACGGTGTTACAATTGATTAAAGTGAAGTTGTAAAGCTTTAATTCATTGTTCTTGAGTAACATCTTGGCTTTTCCATACCGAGAGCTTTCTCTCTGTCTGAGCTATTTCTTTGAAGCGTGTTTGTCGTCATATATTATGGGTCTGGGACAGTTGCCTGTGATTATATGATTGCTCATGAATGCTCTGCTAATGGTATTTTTCCTGAAGAAAAATATTGACTCATTTGTTTTGAACTCCTACTCCACCCACATGTAGTAGTGTAGAATTATGTAAATTTTGTAAATGAGAAAAGTAAAGTTCTATCAAGTGTAATAATGTTTATTTCAATGTGGCTATCTCTCACTCTTGTTTTGCATAGTTGTTATGGAAGTCCTGTTTCAGAACACTGTTTCAGAGCTTTATATTTGTTCCTGAAAAGTAATGCCTTGGAGGAAATTGTAACAGAACATAAGATCACCAATAGGAGATCTTTCAGTTGTAATTAAACCCAAACACACTTCCATTTATCAAATTCAGATTTACTCTGTCTATTAACATTTAAAGTTCTCCATTTTACGTTTTAGTTTCTGTGCTTTTAAATAATACCTAAACTTAAAAAAAAAATAAAAAAAAAATATCAACTCAAGAGTGGCAAAAGTAAAAAGGATTTTGCATTAATGTTGGCCTATTACAGCTTACTTCATTCAGGTGAAGCTTCTATGCTTTTGCTTGATAAAAATAACAGTTCACACTAGGAACATTTGGCATATCCTGGCTGTTTTGAACCACTCCTCCATTGTTTCAAACTTGTTATGGATAAGAACAACTGTATATGACATTGAAATTAAAGCATTCCCTTATCATGAAAGGCAAGGAACTAATAATGCTTAATTGCACAGAAGACCATAAGAATAATATTGTAAGGATTTCAGCAAAAGAAGATGATGTTGGTTTCTTTCAGGACAAATTGTATTTTAATTGTAAAATCTGTGTGGATTGTACTGGTTGTTATTACTGGGTTTGGTTTTTTTGTTTGTTTTGTAATGCTTGTGAATTATGGAAACTTAGCTACAAGGGATAAATTACAGTGCTCCAGGAGTACAGTAACGTACATCCAAAGCTTAAAAAAGGCAAAACTTTGGGAAACCACTGCAGAAACTACCAAAACTTCATTGTGACAATATTTACAAGACCCCTGAATTGCAGATGTTTTCAGAACATTCACTTTCTATAGAATATAACAATTGTGGTGTTTCTGTTTAAAGCTTACAAAGATAAGATTTTGGCTTATACATTTTCTCCACTTAACTCCTACATAGTTAAAAAGTTTACTTTTATCCTAGGAAATGTCTTTCTGATATATGGCTTTAGTGCCTGAAGGGAATCAGCAGGTATGAATCACACCAGGTGATAGAGGTATGATGAATAAGATTGAAACATTGATTAGGGTTCTTAATTAGCAGGAATCTACAGGCCATAAATTAATGCCAGCAGAAGTAATTAAATTACTTTATTTGAATTTGGTGACAAGCATACTGACTTTAAGGAGACAAACTTAGTGTGAAGATGAAAAGAAGAAAAGTCTTGTTCATGAGATGCCGTACAGATGTGTTTCAAACATTCAAAGAGAACTCTTGTTTTCCCCCTTCTCTTATTAGATGTTTCAGCTATTTATTAAATGGCTTTTTTCCTTTTTTTCTTTTTTTCCCCTTTTTTCTCTTTTTTTTTCTCTTTTCTCTTTCTTTTGTCTTTTTTCTTTTTTTCTTTTTTTTTGTTTTTTCTTTTTTTAATTTTTCTTTTTTCTTGTTTTTTTTCTTTTTACTTTTTTCATTTTTTTCATTTTTTTTCTTTTTTTAATTTTCTTTTCTTTTTTCTTTTTTTATTCTTTCTTTTTTCTTTTTTCATTCTTTCTTTTTTCTGTTTTATTTTTTCATTCTTTTTTCATTCTTTTTTCTTATTTCTTTTTTCTTTCCTTTTTCTTTTTTTCATTCTTTTTTTCTTTTTTCTTTTTTCCTTTTTTCTTTTCTCATTCTTTTTTCTTTTTTCTTTTTTTCATTCTTTTTTCTTTTTTCTTTTTTTCTTTTTTCTTTTTTCCTTTTTTTATTTTGTCTTGTTTCCTGTTTCTTGTTTCTTGTTAATTTCCCCCCCCTCTTTTATATGTATTTACTCACTTCCACTTAGTTCTTTGTCAGGACAGATGTAAAGATAGTCAGTAATACATAGGGATGTAAAGAGAGTCAATAATACATAGGGAATAACATGTCTTCCTGGTTTAGCTGCTTTTACATTCTGTTTATGTGCAAATGTCTCTTGGACCCAGAAAAACAGTGTTCTTGGAAGATGTTCTTGACTGGAGGACCCAGTGGGTTTTCAAAACTCTTTTATGTTTCCATTATGCAAGTCTGTTCTGACTAAATGTGAAGCTACTGGGCATCATATAATTTGCAGATAGGCTGTACCCTGATCTTGAGCAAATGTTTGATCATTAGGGATCTCCAAGACCTTCAGAGTTTTTTAATTACTTTAGATGTGATCATTGCTCTTCTGAGTCTCTCTGTAGCACTGTTACAGGCACTAGAGACCTGTTGTGTTGTGGTACGGCCAATAAACATTAAAATTTTCTTGCCTATTGCTGTTGACTGACATTTTGTCTCAGTTTAAGCAGCAGGTGGAGAGAATAGAGTATTTCCAGGTTGGAGTATTTCCAGGTTGTTTGCTTTGTTTTTAATTTTTTTTGGATGTTTGTTTGTTTGTGGAGTTGGGGTTTTTTTTGTTGTTGTTGGTTTTTGTTGTTGTTTTTTTTTTTAACTAGTAATGTTTCTGCATTTATCTCACCTATTCTTTCCCTCCTTTACTTAGGAATTTGAATCATAATTTTCAGTAGCTTCCTGTTTTACTTTTCTTGCATAAAAACTGTACTGTAGTCTCATCTAACTATAGGAGATGGAAAGCACTGTTAAGCATATCATCTCTAGTCATATCAAAATGACCTTATAGTACAATAGACTTGTGCTTTTACTGACCTTGTATCCAGTCTAGTCCAGATTCCATGTTCATCATCTATGTGGCACAATCTATTGTTCTTGTTTTTTATTAGAGTCTTTTTGATAGATAATATATCTAGAGTTTGTTGAATCTGAATCTAAAGATGAGTCAGTTTTACTCCTCCTCCCCCCTCCTACTCCTCCTGACATTTCTGCATCAGAAGGAGTAATATTCTCTGACTCATTTTTTTTTAGAGATCAAAAGGAATTCAATCTAAGGAAACCATATCCACGTGCATCAAACAGGAAATCTATTGAATATTTTTGTGGCCCCTTACTTTCTGGCTTCTGACAGCTTCCTAGGAAGTTTTTTCCCCCCTCTTATCTTTTCGGTTCAAGAATCAGTAGATCTGAAAAGCAGACTGCTGAGGAGACTGTTCCCTTTGATTAATAAGTGAATATATTTGCTGTAGAGCCAAGAATGGAACATCTTGTAACTGTTGGCAACATTACTAAAAGAATAAGTATCCTCATGGAAGAGGGCAGAGCATAATGAGAGTTTTGATCAAGAGGAAAGAAGACAGTCTCAGGCTTTCAAGAGTTGTTGTATTACTGTAAACATCTATCTATTTCCTTCTGGACATGGTCCAGTGACTGCAGGAACTAAGCAAGTCACTTTCAGGCTCATATGATTTTGAAACTGGACATTTTTTTTAGCTACTTGACTTCTTTTCTTCCTTTCTGGCAGAGCCAGCCTGACTATATCTCTGATGCCAGGAATGTGGCATTCATATTTTTTAGCTCAGTAGATTGCCACTGAAAATCTGCATAAGACAGCTCTCATTTTTCATTCCATAGTTCTTGTATTTGCACTGGAAGAAGGTGGGGGTATATCATATAAGACATTTTGGGAAGCTGTTTCAGTGAGTTCATCCTAAGATTCACAGGTAGAATGAAAGTCCTCATTTGAACAATTGCCATGCAGGAGAGATGATAAGCATGGGGTAGTGCCCTGTTTTAACTTCTCTAGTGGCCGCAGACATAGAGTAAGTCAATTCTAGTCCTCCTTCTCAGCTACTACTCCTGACAAGGAGGTGCCAAGGAAAGAACTGGAGCCTGCCATGCTCTGGCTGCCCCCCTAGTTGTGTTATGACTGGATGTTGTTCCTGAGTGTAAAAGCATTTCCTTGTGTAGGCCTTGTATTCTCTGAGCCTGGGACAGAGAACACTTCATGACAGCATCCCATCATGGATCTGCTGCATCCAGCAGATTTTTGGTGCTACATAAAATGTGATAGTCTGTGTTTATTCCCAGATTTCATACTGTGCTCCTAACGATGTGCAGAGGAAGTCATAGTGTTAAGGAAACAATTTGTCCAGGATTTACCTGTTTTAAACGTTTCAGTCATTTTATCCACCACCACAACCCACATCTGCCAGAGAAGGAAACAAACAAACAATATGAATATTCAGCTCAAATTCTTCTTTGAATTCATTAGATTATTTGGATTGTGACCACAGACTCAGCCCTCAGATACAGCAGTGGCTTCTTTGAGGTTTCTTTCTAGATAGGTAGAAGTGATTACCAAAGTAATGTTTCCTATTTTGCATAATAATAATCTTTCAGTATCATATTATAATATATAATATTATATACCCAATATTGGGTAATACAAGGAAACTTCATTAACTCTTTTTTTTTAAAGGTTAAATAAACAAGAACCCCNTCTTTTTTTTTTTTTTTTTTTTTTTTTTAATGAACAAACAAGAACCCCACAACAACAAACGAACAGACAGATGGATGCAGCAGAAACTCTCAGTGAGATGTTAGATTTCCAAAAAGGGAATGTTTTTCCTGGTGAGGGTACACATCCATTGAAAAATCACATATATACCTTTGAATTATGATAAATTCTGTAATGATAATAGTGTAAGAAATATAATTTATAAATATTATATGGGCACCAGAATGTATTAAAACAGCACATTTATATACATGTATTTTTAAAACATATATAAATGTTTTGAATGCTCCTAAGTTTTTCTTTAGTCCTCTTTGAACTGAAAAAACTTTCTTCCATTTTGTTTTCCAGGTTTTATAGTCTGAAAACTTTTCTGTGTAAGGGTAACTCTTAAAGATTCATTGTACTTGATGTGTAGTATTTTATGGCAAAAGAGGAAGTTATTTGTGTATATTATTATATGGCTAAATGGGTACCATACCCATGGAGGAACATTAGTATACTGTTGTGAGCTACATCGTTGGTCTCACAACCCCAGCCAGAAGAGGAGTGACATTTCCCAGATGAGGACTTTGAGCATGTGCCAACTTTATTAAAATTGTGAGACTTTTGTGAATTCAGCCCCATGAACACTAGCTTTTCATTGACAAGGATTTGCCTAATTTGATTACTCCAAGCACTGCTGGAGGCTGTGTTCTCTGATCCATGAGAGCGCTGGCTCCAGCTCTTGGGCTGTTGCAGACCCGTCGCTTGCAGGCTGGCGGTCACATCTCCTCAGCTGCTGGGACCAAGCTACTGCTGGTCCTTTTGGAGGCAGCCAGGGTTGCTATAATGCTGCCAGAGCTGTACAGTGTTCTTTTGTTAGCAGGAAAGGTGTAAGTTCTTGGAGGACATGGCCTCTACTTGCTCTTATGGAATGAAGATGTACCAGGTTAGGGTGGATCCCTCCCCTGGTAGAATAAACTCAGCACAACATGTACTGTTTTTGCGAAGCCAGGAAACAAAATTATATTTATTATAGTTTAAACTAAATATAACAGTATAGGGCAAAATACATCTACTACAAGAATATAATAACCTGAGGGAAGATGGGGAAGGGGTCAAGCGGCAGCGAAAGCAGCAAAAGCAGCAGCAGCCAAAACAGGGTCAGGGGAAGATAGCAGCAGATGCAGGCAAAGCAGCGGAAGCAGCAAGGGGGAGGNCCCCTGGTAGAATAAACTCAGCACAACATGTACTGTTTTTGCGAAGCCAGGAAACAAAATTATATTTATTATAGTTTAAACTAAATATAACAGTATAGGGCAAAATACATCTACTACAAGAATATAATAACCTGAGGGAAGATGGGGAAGGGGTCAAGCGGCAGCGAAAGCAGCAAAAGCAGCAGCAGCCAAAACAGGGTCAGGGGAAGATAGCAGCAGATGCAGGCAAAGCAGCGGAAGCAGCAAGGGGGAGGTACAAGGTGTGCTTCCAGACATAAAGCTCTTGATGCTCCAGTGAAATTCTATTAACTTATCCATTGTTGCCATTATATGGCCTATCCTTAGAATGTTCGCCTTGGAGCTTCCACCTCTAAGTTTCTCTGTCTGAGGTAGGAATCTAACTCAAACGGCCACAGAAGATCCAGTTTCTGCATCAATAGAAATACAGTGTCTTGCACATGGGGTGGGTATTTGATTTCCTACCTGGTACAGCATTTCTGTGTCCTTTGGCAGATATCAAAGGCATGGAACCTGCTTCCCTAAGTGGCAGAACATCACTGTGCATCTCAGCTAACAGTCAGTACTTGGTTCTCACCAGATTTGAGGAAGGGGGCAAAGGGGAAAGAAAGCTTTTAGTGTTTTGTTTTGCACTGAAGTACTTAATTTGTAGGTAGACAGGTGATGTATCCTGTTGTGTATAAAATAATGTCCAACACTGATAAAATACATTATTAATTTCAGTTGAAAATGGCTTGACTTCTCCATAAGACTGAAAGGAAAATTATGGGCTGTCTGATACATGCTTTCTGTGAAATACTCGTTTTGTTCATCTTCTGTAAACAGATCTTCTGATATGATTTTATCATAAATTTTTATTATAAAATTTATTAGTCTTCCAGTTTTTCTTTCATACTGCTAGATATTCATAGAGTGTCTAAAACATTGCAATGTAATAAAATTAAAACTCTGAGGAGAAAAAAAAATAACCTCCACTAACAATAACAATAATAATGGGAATAAATCCCTCATATCTGGTTGGGGAGTTGACTATGCTTGTGAAAGTTTTGACTTGTCTTTGTAGCAAGCGATGGCTGTGAAGTGCTTTGGTGTATTATCTTCTGTGGACTTACAGTGTCGTTAGTTTATTATGCTTCATTAACTATATACAAGTTGCTAAATGATTTAATTTTCATAAATTGAAGTTCTCTTTGCAGGATTCTAATAATTAGGACATTTGACTTAAGAACTTTGTCCTGTCTCAAAGTCAGTGTGAAGAAAGCCTGCTACTATTAGAGAACATAGTTGGAGTGTTTTTCTTGGAGCCCAACAGATGTTGAAACAAGTAAAAAGAATAAGATTTTGTATTTATTTGTAAACATTAATGTTGCTCACTTTGGGTGAATGACAATTCATGTGTTTTAAAACCATTTTCTGCCAGTAACCTTGTTTCCTTGAGTTAGCAGCTACCTTCTTCTGGTAGCACTTCATTTTGTGAACGTGCATCTTACAATGAACAAAGCACGAGCTCTAATGTTTAAAATAGACTGTTCCAAACATGCTTTGCTTTCAGATGGATTATATATTATGCACCTGTCATACTTGTCATGAAACACTGGCATTTCTCATCAAGAAGAGATGATATCTTTGGATGAAATGATCTCAGGGTGTATCAGTAACTTTAATTAATAGTAAAATGGAACTATTCTGGGCTTTCTTACGCATTGTTTTTATTAGATAAGTTGCACCATTCACCACATGATGAGTAGTATCTTGTTAATAAATACACTGAATACTAGTAAGAATGCGGCAAGTAAAGTCTATAGTCTCACCTAGGTCTCTTTTCCTGTAGGACAGACCAAAAGCTGTTTGGAATTACAGTGTTTAGAGAAGCTGTGAAGGGACACTGAACTTGGAGAGGGGACTTTCTTCATAGCAAAGGATTAGAAAGTGTCGGTTATAACTGAGGAATATCTTTTGGTTTGTCTTAAAGTTTTGTCTGCAAGAATGTGCTAGCATCTGATGGACAAAAAATAAAAGAAAAGAGAAATAAAATAAAAAGGAATACAATAAAATACAAATGCCTAGATGGGTCTTACTAATGAAGATGAATGTGTAATGGAAAAAAAAAAAAAAAAGTAGCAATCAATAATGTGACAGAAGTGAGTGTTATGGTGGTTTCAATAATTCAGAAGAGCAATAACATGGAGAGAAACTTAATCTTTTAAAAATGAGGGATTTTCAATTTTCTATTTCACTTTAAAGCATCGTTTATTTCTACTAGCCTCCAGCTGAGTTACAGAGGAAGGAGGATAAGCACTAAGGACTGAAATTGTAACGAGTGTCCTTGCTCAGATACTGTTTTGTCTGTTGTAGATGAGGCTGTATTAATACTTGAAAAGGCTTTACTCTGAAATCAGCAATGTTTTCTCATATTTAACATATGCAATTTTTGCCCATTCTTGAACTATATTGAGATACTTTAAAAATACGTAGCTTTGGAACTTTTCCCGTCTTTCACCATCTAATTATTATATTATGTTTTGGTTTTGGTTTTTTCCAAATTTTGCTGTAAGAAACCAAAACAAACAAAACTGCTTTCCTGAAAAAAAAGGGACAATTTTGATTGCGTACTGTTTTATAGTCAGGGTTTGTCACTTAAAGACTCATTGTCCAGACATAATAGAAGAAGCAAACCTACTACTTACAGGTATCTCAGATATATGGAGGAAGAACTGAGGTCCAGGTCCAGAGGCATAGACATGTAATGGGACCTGAAAAATCATAATACCACTAACATTTGAATTTGAGTCTGTGCACAGAAACCCAAGTATTTTTCTTCTGAATTCATAGACTTACTTTGTTCAGTGTAATAGTCATCCTGGCTTCATATTTCAATAACTATGCATTTAAAATGTTTCTCCTCAAAAAAAAAAAACCAACCACCTCTCTCTGATGGATAAAATGTGTGATTAGATTCCTTGAAATTATTTAAAATAGAAGTTCGTTGAAGGAAAGTAAACCAAAGAATGAGTTAATGGGAAAATAAAGCTGTCATCAGTATACTTTGACCCTCAAACATTCCAAAATATCAAGACCTCTTTGAAAAAACACCTTGATTTTAGTCTTATTCTTCCCATGAATCTATTTATTACATGAAACTGAATGATTTATTTTTCCTTCTTCTTTTTTTTCCTTTCTTTTTGTTAACATGAAATACTTGATGTGATTTTCCTAGAAGGACCACTTGAAGTTTGTGGTAAGCTACTAGTTTCTTGGAATTCACTCCTTCTTGTACCCTGTTGGAATTGTTGCTAGTTTTATTAACTAGTTTTAATGTACTTTCCTTTGTGTAGTCAGTCATTAGTGTGGATACAAAAGTCTTTTTCCCTTCCCAGTATGTTGAACTTGTTGATGGTTCTTACTTCCTTCCTTTCCTGTGCTATGAGCTCCTTCCATCAAGTTAAGTTTACAAAACCCTCTTAATTCCTTACTACTTTCTCTTCTAAAAAGGCAGTACAAGGCAGCTGGCCTAGTAAGTTGCTTAGAGATCTCATGTATTTTCTTCATATACAATTTTTTTTCGTTCTCTATTTTTTCCTCACAGCTTTGAAGACATGTGCAGTATGGTGTTTTTTAAAAGAAAATTAATATATTTTTTTTAAAATCAGAGACTGAAACTAAAATTCAAGTTCCTTCCTCCTCACACTATTCCCACTCTTAAGCATAAGACTCCTTTTCATAGTCTGTAGTCCTTAAGGATAAACCTTCTCCAGCTGGGCCAAATCTCCTTCAGGCAACATCCACTTGCTCTGTCGTGAAGGTCCTTGGTGGGCTGCAGTATGGTTATCTGCTTCATTCCAGGTGTTGCAGAAGAGTCACTTTTCTGGCACCTGTGTCACCTTCTCTCCCTCTTCTTCACTGACCTTACTGTCTGCAGGGCTATTTCTCACACTTTAAATTCTCACTCTTCACTGGTCCGTGATAGTTTTGCCCTTTCCTACATACATTTTCCCAGCAAGCCACCATTGTGGCTGAGGGGCTGTGCTGTGCCCTGTCAATTGAAGACAGATGGGACTGGTCAGAACTGGTTCTGTCTGGTGTGAGGCAACTCTGGCTCTTCTCACAGGGGCTACCCTGCAGCCAGCGCTGCCAACATCAGGGCAGAGACACTCTGTTCAGTGGCCCAGAACTGGTTTAGTCCAAAAGATATGGTAAGTGATTTATCATCTCTCCCTTTCGTCCTTTCTTTCTTTGTAGTGCATGTTTGTAGGTGGTAATCTAAGTGAGAGCTGAGACAGTTCATTGCATGTGTTAGACATTATTTCCTGTGCAGTTGTGAGATGACAGTGACATTGTGGTTCGATCACCACAGTGACAGGAATCACAGAATCAAAGAATCACTGTTGTTGGAAAAACCCTTCAAGATCATCAAGTCCAACCAGTATCTAATTCTGCCAGGGCCACTACTACACCATATCCTTAGGCTTCATATCTAGATGGCTTTTAAAGACATCCAGAGATGGCGATTCAACCACTTCCCTGGGCAGCTTCTTCCAGTCCTTGCTAACCCCTTCAATTTAGAAATTTTTCTTCAAGTCTAAGCTAAACCTCCCTTGGCATAACCTGAGGCCATTTTCTTTTTTCCTAGCAGTTGTGACTTGTGAGAAGAGACCAGCACCCACCTTTCTATAGCCTCCCTTCAGAGAGTTGTAGAAAGAGATAAGGTCTCCCATCAGCCTCCTTTTCTTCAAACTAAACAACCTTAGTTCCCTCATCTGTTCCTCATATGACTTGTTCTCAAGAACTCTCCCCAGGTTGTTGCCCTTCTCTGAATCTGTTCCATCACCACAGTGTCTCACGCTGAACACAGGACTCAAGATGCAACCTTACCAGTGCCAAGTAGAGTGGGACAATCACCTCTCTAGTCCTTCTAGCCACTCTATGCTTGTTATAGGCCAGGATGCTGCTGGCATTCTCAGCCACCTGGGTATGCTGCTTGGCTTTTGATCAGCTGCCTGTTGATCAACACCCTCAGGTCTTTTTCTGCTGAACATTGCCTGGGGTTGTTGTGACCCAAGTGCTGAACCTGGCACTGAGCCTTAACCCATCAATCCAGCCTGTCCAGATCTATCTGAAAAGCCTTCCTACCCTCTAGCAGATCTCCCACCTAACTTGTAGTTGTCTGCAAACTCACTGAGGGTGGTCTCAACCTCCTCATCAGGATCATTGAAAAAGTTATTAAACAGGAAGGGCCCCATCACTAAGCCCAAGGGAACACCACTTGTGACCAGCCACCAGCTCGATGCTTCATGCTACATATGAATCTGCACAGCATAAAGTTGTTAGCTAATAGAAGAGTAAAAAGGAGGACTCTGGGAACTACTGACCAACCAGCTTGACTCTCTGTGCCAGGTAAGATCATGGAGCAGATCCTGTTGGGAGACATGTTGGACTGTTAGATGGATAAGGAAGTGTCTGAATGGCCATGTCCACAGAATTATAGTCAATGGCTCAAATGTCAAAGAGGAAACCAGTAACAAGGGATGTCCTTTGAGAGTGTGTGCTGGTTTCACTACTATTTAATATCTTTATCAAGGACACAGATGGTGGGATAGGTGGTATACCATTTGGCCTTTTTTCCGCACTAATTCAACTAATAGCATACAAAAAAAAATATTTTTTTTCTTCATTTGTTTCTCTGCAGTTATAAAAAAAATCTTTTTTTATTTATCTATTTTGGTAGCCGCTGTGAGGGAGTAACACACAAATTGCAATCAGTGGAGTCGTAAATAAGCCTGTCTTTGTAGAGGGAAAATGTTGAAGGCTTACACTGAAAGAATACACTTCAAAGGAATAGTTTGTGCCTGCAAAATAAATTCACTCATATAGGTGATACCCTTGGGAAAGAAAAGAGGAAGCAATGAACCTCATTCTTCTAGCTACTTAAAGCAATGATTCTGTAGCCTCATCTTCTTTGTTTATCCCTAGTATCCTTTAGTGTGGAAGGAATTTTTCTAAAGAGGAATGCTTTGAAAGCAATGGCTCAGGAAAAAAGGATTCTCTGTATCTGTGTCACAGCAACCCGGATTTACAGGTATCTTGGTATCTGTATGCATCCCACAACAAAACAGACTTCAGCCCAAAGCTGAACAAATCTACGTCTATTATTGAAAATAATAGCTTGCCTCCAGAATGAAGTTTTAATCAAGAATAGTTGCTTGGATTACTTTCTGTCCTATCAAACATAAAGCTGTTCTCTCCCCCCTTTCTGATGTCAGCACTAGAAACCAACAAAAAACATCTTTACTTTAAGGAATACACACAGGCATTAAAAAGGAATTAAGAAAGTTATTACTCAAATTTAGAACTAGAGTTAAGTTAAAACTCAATTTTATTTCTTATGGCATTTTATTCCGCTTGTTTGATTTCTTCATATGTATGCCTGATGTAATATTTAAATAATTAAAAAAATAATAAAAGAAGGGAAAATTACTTTTTGCTACTCAGAAATCTATCTGGTTGATCTTTCAATGAAACATATTGATAAAGAAGAATGTTCATTATTCATGTCTCTCTAAGACTCAGTGGTTTCTAAAATTGGGTAACCATAGAAACACAACTGGGTAACATAAGGAAGAAAGTGCAGGGGTAAATTTACAGTTAGTCTTTTAATCAGAAGTTATTATGTGGATTCTGATTTTCCAGTACAACTCAGCTCAGTTTTTTAACTAATCTCTTGCGAATTTAAGTGTGTGCAGGTATTTTTTTATTATATATATATAGAGGCCTTGAGTAACCTGTACTAGTGGGAGGTGTCCCTGCCTATGGCACGGGCTTGCAACTGGATGATCCTTGAGGTCCCTTCCAACCTTGCCATTCTATGATTCTATAATATATATAATATATATATATATATATATAATGAATATATTAAAATAGTTAACTAAAATAAATGTTTTATTTACTTTTACTACAGCTTTTTTTCCTAATTTTAAAAAAAAATTTACTAAATTGCAACCAGAAAACTTACCAGCTTCTACACCTTCATTTTTGTGTCACAGAACTAAATGAGAGTTCAAGAACTCTTCCTGAGTTCTAAATTAATGTTTAAAAGACAGATATGTAAAGCATTATGTGATAAAATAGTCTAGAGCATTAGAAGTTTCACAGATGGATTATTGGACAGTAGCATAATAAAAAATGTTACAAATGTAAGGTAAAGTCAGTTTCTTGTTACTGTATAAAGCATATGTTGTTTGCAGTGTGATGAATTGCAGAGTAGGGTTTTGTGTAGTACTTGGCATGCATTCCAGTGTCTGTCTTTTATATTGCTTGGGATTGTTGACTGAAAATACATGTTTGCTTTTTTTTAGAAAAGTATGCTTCATGAGTTTCTGGACTTTGCTATTCATATAATGACCTGCTGGGTAATGTCTTCTTTTCTGTGTGGCATTGTGAACCTCAGCCTTTTCTTACTGTTTTTAATTCACATGAGGCTATACCTCCTCGTATGATGGAAAATGTGTTGACTTCTCTGGGATTGAAAGCAGCATACTTTAAACTTTTGAAATTTATAGCTCGTGACTTTCTTTGGGATAAAAGTGTTTGTCTTTATGTCTAAATTCAGGAGGTCTTTCTTCCTGCACCTTCCCCTGCCCCTGCCTGTTGCCTGGATTTCTCATCTCCTGTCATGTAAAGAAAATTAAATAGGAAGCTATGTCTAAAATGTATTCTCCTGGTTCTGGTGCAACCTCTAAAATGTGAAGCTATGCCCACTGTGAATAATTCATGAAGAAATTGACTCAGTATTTTGATCACAGTCAGGCTTTTACTATGAAAGTACCTAGCATAGAAAAACACCTTTAGAAGTGTGAAAACAAGCAACACAATGAAGTAAAATTTACAAAAGATAGCACAGTATTGGCACAGTACAGCTACTGCCCCTGGCCATACCTGCTGCCTTCAACAATAGCCTGTGACTCCTAGAAAATACCTTGCTAACTATGGGAAAGTAATTTCTGTTGATTAACTTTCATTTTAATATCAAAGAATAGTTCAAGCCAGAGTCTTCTGTGAGAAGAACACTGAACTTCTGTAGTTTGTGTGTGATCCATAAAATAGTCTCATGAAACCCTTTTATTTTAAAGAGATACCCAAAGGAA
Source organism: Eubucco bourcierii (assembly GCA_013396675.1). Taxonomy (NCBI): domain Eukaryota; kingdom Metazoa; phylum Chordata; class Aves; order Piciformes; family Ramphastidae; genus Eubucco; species Eubucco bourcierii. The sequence continues at coordinate 104,484 of VWZE01014426.1, read as the reverse complement.
TACTTTAGCCCATCTGGCTCCTTAAGTCATTTTCTGTGTGTTCTGAGTGAATGTCACTTACAGAACTTTCCAGTCAAAAGAATATATTCAGATGTTAGTGATCATTAAATAATAGAATTGTTGATTCACAGAGGGATGAGGAGGAGGCTTAGCGGAACTACCACCCTGGACTTCAGTAGGGCAGACTGGTTCAGGAGGCTGATTGTTGGCATCCCTTGGGAGGCCATAGTGAAGGACAAAGGTGTAGAGGAAGGTTGGGGTTTGTGTCGTGGTCTGTCTCACCTTTCCCTCCAGATATGAACTCTTTACCCTGTAATTAGCTAAGTAGTTTTAATTTACGGCAGCAGCTTGTTTCCAGCAGAACCTGGATGTAAGAGCTGCGTATGAGCACTACCTCCAGCACAGAAACATGGAACAAAAAATCAGAACTTCAAGGTACTACATGACTTTGAAAGTGAGAACAGTGATGTGTAAGTGGCTGTCAGGACATGGATGGGAAAGGGAGGAACCAAGGTCCATCATACAGCAACAGGATGAAAGAGAGCAGATAGCAATTCAGCACTGCTGAAGCAATGGGGGGAATGAGTATTTAGGGATGAGTGCAGTGCAGGCTGTTGTTACTGAATCAGGATTTGATGTGTGTCTGCACATTTCATATGTAGGGAATCTGCAATAGAGCTGACTAGCAGAAGTTCTCATGCTGTTTCCAGATGTGTGGAAATGGAAAGAATGCTGGATAAAAGCTGTAGTATCAGATGCAGCAGCACAGCTTGCCTACCACTTAATGCCCCATCCTCTTCCTTCTATATATATGATCCACATTTTTTTGTTGCTGTTTTTTTTTTCTTTCTTTCTTTCTTTCTTCCTTAATAATATGATAGCTGTGTTTAATAGCCCTAACACAAGATGGCAAAGAGAATGCAACAATAGGAGATGAATGGCATTTCTCTGAATATAAGGGTGAAGAGTGGGTCAGTGGAGTCTCCTGTGGAGCAGCCAGAGATGTGTACATATTGGAGTGGGTTATATTTTTAAGCCTTAAGTTACTGTACATACATAATGGTAGAAGGGATGAGCAGAGCTAAAAAGTCAGGAGATAGATTAACCCTTTGTCTTCTGCAAAGTGTCAAAAGTTAGGAGACAGTCTTTTGTGAGAGTGGGTGGCAATATGTGACTTTCTGGGAGTTCTTGAAATGGCAATAAGAATTTTCCTTAAGTGTAGTATTCTGAAATACTTCTCCAGGTTTAGTATAAACGTCTCCCATTAACCCTTAGGACTCTTATATTATTACTGTATCTCATGAGACAAGTAAAACAAAATATATAGTAGTAGTAATATAGAATCATAGAATGGTAAGGTTGGAAGGGACCTCAAGGATCATCTAGTTCCAACCCCCTGCCATAGGCAGGGACACCTCCCACTAGTACAGCTCACTCAAGGCCTCATCCAATCTGGCCTTGAACACCTCCAGAGAGGGAGCATCCACGACCTCTGGGCAACCGGTTCCAGTGCCTCACCACCCTTACTGTAAAGAACTTCCTCCTAACATCCAGTCTAAATCTCCCCTCTGCCAGTTTAAACCCATTGCCCCTTGTCCTGTCGTTGCAGGACCTTGTAAATAATCCTTCCCCAACCTTCCTGTAGGCCCCCTATGATAGTAGCATTGTGCAGAGAACAAAGTGGTATGTAAAAATGTATCCTTAGTGCTCTGATGGCTTGAAGCTGATTTTTAAGCCAAAATACAAAAAAAGTTGAACTGTGCTGTTTTTCCTAGTTTTAAAATGCTTATGTATATCTTGTTTGCAAAGAGATAGATTTGGTTTGAAACTTTGTTTCAAAATGGGAATAGTATTAAAATTCCAGAAATGTTCAAAACTGGAAAATCTCTCCCTGTTAGCTTTAGTTCTGCTCTGGGCAACAACACTACTTCCCTCATTCTGAATTTACAAGGATAATGAATGTGGAGAAACATTCTCTGTAAGTATTATGTCATGCTCTGAGTAGACAAACAGAAATGGTATTTTGCCAGTTAGTTGCTGTACACTTTTTTTTGCTTTCTTTTATTCTCCAGTGGAGAGAAACAGGAACATTTACCAGCATCCCAGGATGTGTTTGAGAGAAAGTAATAGCATATCTCAATCCATCCTTACCATAAGCAACAACTTAAGAATAGGAAAGCGGCAGCTTTTATTTGCTGACTGCACTGCAGTATCAACTCCTTTCCCAGCAACAGCTGATCGCTGCACCATGCTCAGTGTGTGGCAGCAGTGGAAAAACCTGTGTGTTTGTGTAGGTGTAAAGATGTGTCAGTCTATTATGCCATTTCCCAGTTCTAAAGGCAGTAGTACATGGGGCTTTGCTGCTCATTTATTAGTAAGTGCTGATATATGGAAAAGTATGAAGAATCAATGATCCATCAAACGTTGGACCTGAGTTTCCTAGAAAACTGTTTATTAGTTTATTTACTTCTTCATATTGATAGGTTCTTCTGTGTTACTGTATTTCCATGTATTAACTGCTTTATGGCTCCCCATGATGGAACAAATTTGTTGCATCTTAACTTGTGAATTGTAGAACTGTTTCATTCAGTGATTACAGAGTGCATTATTTATAATCATATCAAAATGCTTAACACAGAAACATTTGAATTCCCCTCTTCTTCAATTTAGCAAGTAAATAAATTTGCTACTGGAGGAAGGTTTTGAAGGTGACTGCCAAGAATCAGTATCAATGTACTATTCTTAAGCAATTAATTCTGCCATTGATTGAGTTAACGTATATTTTGCAGTGAATATGATATGCATGCTATGAATATGGAGTGCTTGCTTTATGCATAATAAAACTGGCAGAACATATATGCACCAATTTTTCATACTACCAGGGTTCAGTTATGCACCTGTAAATGAATTTTCTCAGCAGGTTTTTATGCCAAAAGAGGTGGATAGTATTACTGTAGTGACACAGTTGAGGACACATCATTAAAAAAATAATTTTCTGCTGTAAGTGTTGTTGTTAGGACCCATCTTAAGGAAATATATGGAAAAGTGGGAAAGTGGAGAGGAAGGACAGCGGAGGAGGAGTGTTTGGACTCAAAATAGTTTTGTCCTACCACATTCATTGTGTTAGACTGTGAACAAGTCCCACTGCCTCTGTCAATCGATTGTAAAGTGGTACAATGGAGATATGTCTTGTAGAGATTTACTAAAGATAAATCATACCTGAATGATGTTTTGGGAGGTTTGAACCAAAGATACTGTCATTTACTGTAGTGCCAAATATGCTTTAGAGTGGAGGGATAGATATTGTGGTACACTGCACTCAATGGGAAGAAATAACAGTGTGGGGGTATTTATATGCATTCTTTTCTGTTTAGATCTTTGAAAATCCAAAAGTAATGTAAGGATGTTTTGACATCTGACTTTGGATTTGGTGATAGATTTGTAGATTTTACTGTAGACTATATTTCTTTATGTTCAAGAAACTATGCAGTGAAGGAAACAACTTGCAGTTTTGTTTTTTATTTCTTAAATTAGTATACATTTGGTATTTATTATTGTTGTCATTATTATTGCAGCATATTCCATATCTTAGAAAGCCGTGGCTGTTTGTTTTCCTTAATGTAATCTGTGTTTGCTGAATGAATTCACTTCCTTCTCCTTTGTAAATTTTTGTTTCCCTTCCCTTTAGAGGTGGGCCCAGGCCAATCTCATGAGATTCAACAAGGCCAAGTGGAAGGTACTGCACCTGGGTAGGCACAATCCCAAGCACAAACACAGGCTGGGTGATGAATGGCTGGAGAGCAGCCCTGAGGAAAAGGACCTTGGAGTCTGGGTTGATGAAAAGCTCAACATGAG
>VWZE01014426.1:61275-82171 GCA_013396675.1 Eubucco bourcierii | reverse complement strand
GGGTGGTTGGGAGCCCCTCCTGGGGTCTCTGATTTCTGGGAGGGGAGTTGTGTTTCTGTATTCCCTTTAACTTGTCTATGTCTGTAAATATTCCTGTCTATAGTGTATATCTCTGCTTGTACATTGTGCTGAGCTGTAAATAGAGCTTCAGTCCATAACTTTCAGCCGACTGAGTTCTAGTCTGGGTGATTTTACAAAGTATGGGGGAGGGGCAGGGAACCCCCAAACCATCACAGTACAGGAAAAGGTTTTGGTAGCTACATCCAGAAAACTACCTTACTATTTCTTGACTCCTTGTGTGCTCCTGGGGAAAAGTAGGTGTCTTGGAATGAAGTCTAAAGGACACAGGGTAACTATCCCCTTAGCCTGCCTGGAATTGCCTATGAGTAGTCTGTAGGAGACAGTAAGCACAGATGATTTGTCTGAATCCGCTCTCCTGCCTGAAGATTAAGTTCCTTGTTCAGAATGGCACCGGATGTTCAGGATGGCACCTTGCTCCCTTTGCCATCTGCAACCTGATAGGTACCACATCACATTTCCTGCAGTCCTAATCAGTCCTCATTGTTGCTCTTAAGGAACTGGAAGCATAGGAGGTATGTCTATATATGATAATGTGAGAGGGGGGTGACACCTACATTTTCAGTATCCTAGAGATTATGGCATTTACTCAGCTCAGTTTGAGGGCTCAGTTGCAGCTCTCAGGACAGAGACTGGCAGTTGGTTGCCTTGTATAATGTGGTGGGAAGTCCTGGCACCTGTGCAGATATGTGAAGTCAGTTGTGGGTCTGAACAGCCAAGAACTGCCAATTTCTGGAGTAAAGAGGGGTGAGACGCAGCATGAGTCAGTGTCTACTGGTTAAGGTTTTTTAACCTGGGCTGTGGGAGATCTGACGTCAGTTCCTGTTCCAGCAGGGATATCTTAGGTATAGTCTCTGGAGGAATTCATGCAAGAATAGAAACAGTCTGAGTGAAGCAGCAGTAGAAATGTGCAAGACAAAACTCTCAAGTGTTCACAGATGATGAGGCAATGTTAGGCATCACAGAGGTAAAACCCTGGGTGCTCAGAGATCATTACATTGAAAAAAAAGACACTTAGAAAAGGCATATAAGGCATAAGACAAAAAAGGAATATAGAGTCTTTTGGCATGTACCTAGTTCAAATGTATCCTTGTATCAAACAACTTTTAATTAAAAAAAAAATTACATAAGTATATGTAAATTATTAATGGCTTGTAAATTCCATCACATTAATCTAAAACCCTTTTCTTGGTCACTCAAGATTATTGGAATATTTAGAATCATAGAATCAGTCGGGGTTGGAAGGGACCACAAGGATCATCTACTTCCAACCCCGCTGCCATGGGCAGGGGCACCCTACCCTAGATCAGGCTGCCTACAGCCTCATCCAACCTCGCCTTAAACACCTCCAGGGATGGGGCCTCAACCACCTCCCTGGGCTACCCATTCTAGGCTCTCACCACTCTCATGGTGAAGAACTTCTTCCTCACGTCCAGTCTGAATCTCCCCACCTCCAGCTTTGCTCCATTCCCCCTAGTCCTGTCCCTACCTGATAGCCTAAAAAGTCCCTCCCCAGCTTTTTTTGTAGGCCTCCTTCAGATACTGGAAGGTCACAAAAAGGTCACCTGGGAGCCTCCTCTTCTCCAGACTGAACAGTCCCAACTCTTTCAGTCTCTCCTCATAGCAGAGGTGCTCCAGCCCTATGAGCATCCTTGTGCCGCTTCTCTGGACATCCTCCAGCATGTCCACATCCTTCTTGTAATAGTGGCTCCAGAACTGGATGCAGTACTCCAGTACTTTAGTCATCCTTCTGAAAGTTCTGTGCTTTTGTTGCTAATTCTTCTAAGCTTTTATCAGAATGACCAGATACTGCAAATAAATAAAAACCAAATCTTTAAACTCTCTGCTGAGTCATTGCAAGAGATTGCGGTGAAGAAGCATTCACTTCTATATGATATATCATTATGCTGAACACAAAGGCTTTGTTCTTTTTAGTTTATTACAAACAATCTGATAAACTAAATTTGAGACCAACAGTAATTTTAACAGGAAAAGAATACACAATTAACAACTGAGAGAGAAGTAAAAGAATCTGTTAAGAAGAATGAGTTGATATATTTGCATGACTTGGCTATGAAACAGCAGTAGTATTTGGGAGTTCATATGGTGTTTTTAACATCTACTTGAAAACTAGGCAACTTTCCTCTTTATCTGACTTACAACTTTGTTACATACTCTCTGTTTTATAGTTGAGATTACAAGCAGTATTGTATTTTGGACAACTATTTACAGTGCTGACTTAATGCATTTAAAAATAATCTCTGCTGGCTTAAAATTATGATTCAGTTGCACAGATTCTTTACTGTGTCATGACAGGTACCTAGCTCTTTGGAGTTTGTCTGTTTGTTTGTTTGGGGTTTGTTTTAGACTGCTGTTATCTAGAACAAGAAAAGTGTGGTCCAAAAATAGTTTTTAGTTAACATACTGCAAAGAAACTAATGCCTGGCTACCAAGAGGTAATGTTGAGTGCTATAAATCCAGAAATTAACTTAGAATCATAGAAATTTGTAGGTTGAAAGGAAACTCCATATGCCATCGATTCCAATTACTTGTATAAACCTGCTAGTTAGAACAGATTACTAGGGGCCATGTCCAGGATTTTAATTTCATAGAATCTTAGAACGGTGAGGTTGGAAGGGACTTCAAGGATCATCTAGTTCCAACCCCCTGCCACAGGCAGGGACACCTCCCACTAGAACAGGTCACTCAAGGCCTCATCCAACCTGACCTTGAGCACTTCCAGGGAGGGAGCATCCACAACCTCCCTGGGCAACCTGTTCCAGTGTCTCGCCACCTTCACTGGAAGGAACTTCCTCCTAACATTCAGTTTAAATCTCCCCTCTGCCAGTTTAAAACCATTTCTCCAGGTATGGAGATCCTACAAGATCTGTGAATCTCCGTTCCACTGTTTGACCACTTGCAGTATAATTTTTCCCTCGTTGTGTCGTCTTGGAACTTCCAACGTCTGTTAACTCTCATCCCATTTTTGTGCACCTTCAAGAAGAGCCTGACTGTCTTTTTTGTATCCTCTGACTTGGTAGCTGTAGACAGCCATGAAGTCTCCCGAGCTTTATCTTTGCCAGGCTGAACAAATGTAGCTCTTTCAGCCTCAACTGGAAGGTTCTGTGCTCCAGATCTCTTGACCAACTTAGTGACCCCAAATGGACTAATTCCCGTACATCCAATTTTTTGTTGTACTGAGGAGCTCAAAACTGGGACCAACGTTCCAGATTTAACCTCAGAGGTGGTAAATAGAGTGGAAGGATCATATTATTATACCTACCATCTACACTCTTGCAGATACAGCTCAGGAGGATGTTGTCCTTCTTTGCTCCAAGGGCTCATTGCTGACTCATGTTCATTTTGTTGTCCAGGACCCCACATCTTTTTCTTCTACTTTCTACACAGTCGGTTCCTCATCTCTAGTATTGCATGGAGTTATTTCTGCCTAAGACTTGTCTATTATTTGTCCAGGAGTCAGAATCAGAATAGTTTGGGAAGGGACTTTTGAAGGCCACCTAGTCCAGTCCTCCTTCAATAGGCAGGGACATATTCAACCATATCAGGTTGCTCAGAGGTCTGTCCCACATGACATTGACTGTTTCTAGGGATGGGGTATCTACCATCCCTCTGGGCAACCTGTTCCAATGTTTTCATCATCCTCATTATAAAAAATATCTTCCTTATACGTCGTCTGAATATGCTCTTCTTTAGTTTAAAACCATTACCCCTTTCCCTTTTGCAACAAGCCCTACAAAATATCTGTTCCAATCTTTCTTATAAACCCCCTTTAAGTACTGAAGGACAACAATAAGGTCTCCCTGGAGCCTTCTCTAGGTTGGCCAACCTCAGCTGTCTTAGCCTGTCCTCATAGGAGAGGTGCTTCAGCTCCCTGATCATTGTCGTGCCTCTCCACTGGACCTGCTCCAACAGATTAATGTCCATCTTGTACTGAGGGGCTCAAGAGTTGGACGTGGTACAGCAGGTGAGGTCTCACTAGAGCAGAACAGAGGGAGGGACTCACCTTTGTTGATCTGCTGGCCATGCTTCTTTCGATGCATCCCAGGATGTATTTCTGGGCTGCAAGTGCACACTGATTGTTCATGTCCAGCTTTTCATCCACCAGTATCTTCTCAGCAGGACTGCTCTCAATCCCTTTATCCCCTAGTCCCTATTGACACTGGAGGTTGCCCCAGTCCGATTGCCATGTTCTTGCACTTGGCTTTGGTGAACCTCAGGAGATCTGCCTAAGCCCATGCCTCAAACCTGAGGAGCAACATGTGATACTTAAAAGTAGTGTTGCTGACAAGTAAACCTGTTGTTTGTATCCTAAAACCCCAGAAGTACTTTCTTTTCTTATATGTGGTAAATGATAGCACAAAGACCATTCTGGACATTGTTTGCAAAGAAAATGAGGTTAGTTGCCTGTTTGTGCTCCTAAGTTTATTGTGCTCATTAAAGCCTACACAATATTCTATAGTTAGCAAATTAGTACTACCCTATCGGAGTCTTACTTTGAGGACAGGTTCACAGTGATAGTTTTGTGCTTTCAGTGGCAGTAGTTTTCCAGAGGAAAAAAAAAAGCCTGCAACCTGGGAATCAAAATCACTTGCAAACTTTACAAGCATTTCGTCGACAGAATTAGGATAACCTTCAAAAATCTATGTTCCCTAACTGCTTATTTTGTTTGTAAAGAAAAGAAAAGAAAACCCCATTTTATTATCTTAGACTTACAAAGGGGATAGACAGACTACAGGCTCTCTGAAGCAACGTAGTTTAGATCAACTGTGATCAAAAATAAATTTATTTTGCCTGTTTATTGTCTTATATGACAGAGGTGTTTGGTTTTTTTTTTTATCTATTGCTTTGTAAACTAAACCTCATTGCATTTGATTTTGAATAAGCCCATTTCTTAAGTAACCTTGGAAACCTAGAACTGTCTTCTTCAAGACAGCTTTTAATGTACTGTGTTCTGGTTGCCCATTTCTAGTAACACATTTGGTTACTGTATTGCAATGCAGAAAATGTCTTACGCATGTATTTTTATAATATACACAGGAAATATTAAATAACTAAATAGATAAACTCTTTGTTCAAATCAGGAAGTAATGCTAAAATCTTGGAATTACTAAGGTAGATAAATGCTGCTTCATGAGGAGCTGTATGAATTGAGGTATGTTTCAATATATGTTGATAAAGTGATGCTGTTCAGTTGCGTTGCTCATTAGAGCCTTCTTCAAGTGGTAATCTAGAGAAACAGCTCAGTATGAAATGTGCTTCACGAGAGCTTTTTCTGTGACTCAAGTGTCAGTTTTAAAATATGCTGGTTACATCTTTTTAAAATGTCCTATAAGAAAGTTTTCAGTGGCCAACTGATTCACAGTTTTTCTACTGGTAAGTCCTGGAGCATGACATAGAGTAAGGTCAGTCAATTTTTAGAGGTCTGACCCTAGGAGACAGTGCTACCATTCCTTATGGTAGCAAAGGTCGCTGGTAATAAAGAGGCAATTGTTTGCCACTGAGTTTTATGTGGAAGACCAGGACATCATTAAGAAAGATGCACTCTCCTTGGGTGTTTGGTGTGCATCACATGGTTGTGAAAAAAAATTTCTTTGCATATGTCTGGGTTTTCATCAGTTTAGCTCTTTGTTGATAATTTTTGCATGGTTTTGGTCTTTTCCATAGATACAGACCAAAAATGCTGTGTCACTGCTGTTCATGTCAGGACTCAACCTTGGCTTGATTATTCAGTAGCATCGTTGCATGATTTCCTAGCCCTGCTGAGCCTTGGTTTGTAGAAGGATCCTGAGACTAAGTGATTCTGCTGCAAACTTTAGGCATACAGCCTTAAGTACCATACATGAAGGCAGATTACAGAGGCCAAAAGATTTTGTGTCACTAGGTGATTTTTATTATCTCATTGGTTTTATGTAGTACCTTATAAAGCAGGTACCCTTACTATTTTCACAAGCTTCTAACCTTTTAAAATGTTTATCTTTACTATTGGAAATTTTCATTGATTTTTTCCTTCTGTTCACAAGGTTTTCCAAGTGAACCTTTAACTTACTCTTGAATTGTGTACAAATATTTTTTTTCCTTCCTTTGCTAATGAAAGAAAGTGTGTGTTTGTGTGTGCCTGCAAATATGTAAGCTAAAAAAAGAGGAGAAAAAAATAGCAGTATCTATTGCAAACTGAAATTAGATACTTCTTTGCTGATTTAAAAACTGTTTTCAAGCAGTTAAGAGTCACTTCTGGGGATTCTGGTAAATACTTACAATACTTTAGGCTGTAGCTTCCCACTAAAATCAGTGTTTCCTTCATATATTTCCTATCCTAATTTGAATATTATGTAGTGGAGGCAGAGCAGAGGTAATTTTTACTGTCCTCTTATTTGAGGTCAGCTCATCCACTCTCATGTCTCATAACTTCCAATTTTTCTGTGTTAGTTGATGTGGTGATCCCTAACAGAGCTTCACATTGAGGTCTTCCAGTCTGAAGATAGCTTTATTTTTCAGAGAGGACCTGACTACTATCAGTATATCTTGCTATTCTGTTTATGCCAGGAAAGCTTTGTGTGAAGCATTTATAGTTTCTGGATGAGAGGACTAGCACGTTATTTGCTAATCCTTCTTGCAGGACAATAGAAGAATGAAGCATAAAAAATGTTGAATCATTTAAATGTTAGCATTGTGTTTGAGACTTTTGTTTCATTCTACAGCACTGGCTGCATTCCAAACTTGCAAAGAGAAAACAAAAATAACTGTTCTCCATGCAATGATAAGGGAAAGTGGCATCTGCTGCTTTCTTGGGTAGGCCAGATTTGTGTAACAGAGTACAAACTCAAATATCAGCAGAAGAGAGAAATCTCCTGTCATCTACCATGGTGAGACTTCAAATCAGCAGATGAATCAAACCCTTTAAATGCTATTGTCATTAGATGAGGAGAATTTATCCCACATCTTAGAATCATAGAATCATAGAATGGTAGGGTTGGAAGGGACCTTAGGATCATCTAGTTCCAACCTCCTGCCATAGGCAGGGACACCTCCCACTAGCAGGGGAGGCTAGTTGAGCTTTTCATCAACCCAGCCTTTTCCTCAGGGCTGCTCTCCAGCCATTCACCACCCAACCTGGATTTGTGCTTGGGATTGTGCCTACCCAGGTGCAGGACCTTACACTTGGCCTTGTTGAATTTCATGAGGTTGGCCTGGGCCCGCATCTGCAGCCTGTCCAGGTCCCTCTGGATCTTAGAAGAAAGAGAGGGAGAAAATTAACATAGAAATAATGCAAAGGTTAAAAAAAGAAAAAAACCAAATCATGTTAATTTAAGACCCTTGAAAACCCTTACAGCCATTCAGGAGATAAGTCTAAGGCAAAAATGATGATTTTTTTGTATACATATGTAAAACAACCCTTTTTCCAATGAATACAACTTTAGAGAGTACAATCAGAAAACACTCAAAGAATCATGCATTTGCAACATTTGTGTAGATTTAAACCCCACCATTTTCTTATTGATACTTTCTCTGTGTTTCAAATGATTAACTCTTTCACACTCAGTTGATGATTGGGTTTTTTAAGTCTGGGACAACATCTTGTTATCACTTAGTTCTTCAAAGCTTGCAAGGTGCTGAATGTACAAGACCCAACTTTTCTAAATTCTCCAGCGACCTGAATTCTTGTGCATTTTTACATTTTGCCTACTCAGGTCAATCTTAACTGACTGAAAGTCTACAGTGATAATACAATTCTCATGCATATATTCGAGCTGTCAAGAGTCTAAGCAAAATCTTACTGCATCTCATCACCTAAGTCAGGTGAGGATGGGATGGAAAGAATTTCATGGTTGTTTATTATTTAGTGAGAATTACTAATATTTTTTGTTTGGTTGGTTGGTTTTGTTTGTTATTGTTTTGTTGGTTTGTTTGTTTTTGTTTTTTGGTTCTTTGTTTTTCCCTTCCTGGATATTAGATAGTTAAAATTAAACAGGTTATTTGTTAATTCTGGAAGTTTTTTGATACCTTGTTATGAAAATTTGAGCTATAGTATTAGGAATATTTTTATGAAGGAACCAGGAGAGATTTAATACAGGAAGTCCATGGTTGTAGATAAAATTAGAACTGCATGATGCATATCGTAAACAGCAGTTTTCTGCAATGAAAAGAATCATGTAAAATTCACATACTCACATCATGTAAAATTCACATATTCTTCTCAGAGCAACAATATTTTTATTCCTAGGGCTATAACTTACATTGGATGGATATTTTGAAATAGGATTTCCTCTTACTACACTAGTTTCCTTTCTTTTTTTTTTTCCCCTATCAGTACTGTTGTGAAGTAGCAATCTTCTTAAGTCTCAACTGTACCCTCGTACAGCATTGAGGCTGGTCTTAAGCCTCTTGGCCCATTTCTGTCTCCAAAGCACCCCTATTATCTCTAACACCCTGAAAAATATGTTATTTTCTTCTCTGCCAGTGTGAAGCTAACAGAATGACCTTCATCTAAAGAGGGGCATAAAAGCCAAGGTAGCTGCATGGTGTACAATCTGTATTCACACTTTGGTAGTCAGTACTACTTCCTGAGAAAGGTTCCCCCTCCTTCAGCATGAGCTACCATCCCCTTCATTTCCTCCATTCATTGTGGCTGAGATACAAATGTGTTGATACTAATTAATACTCTCCCCACAGCTTGCAGCACAGATGTACTAACAGTTTAGTGAGTGGTCACTGAGAATATATTGCAATTGGAAATCTGCATAAGAAACAATGGAGCATGTTTCACTAAGTATCTAAGTTTCTGTCATTTCCCACTATTACCATTTCCCAAATAGGTTCAGCTTTGCAGATCTGTGTTTTGGTTGCACATCAACCTCCACAGCCTTTGAAGCAAAGAGAAATCTGCTGTAGAATTCTTTTGGGAGCATTCTCTTTTTCATGCATCTTCTCCTCCAAAACACAGCATTGCTGGAGTGTGTTGATTTGCTATGGGGAATATTTGCATAATCACTTTAATAACCAACTGGAAGAGATCCTTAATACTTACCAGACATGATATTGATTTAGTCTGTGTGTATATATATATATATATATATATAAATAGAAAGAGATAAATAGATAGATAGAGATATAGATATAGATATAGATATAGATATAGATATAGATATAGATATAGATATAGATATAGATATAGATATAGATATAGATATATACACACACATATATATATTCATAATTACTTCTTGGATCTTCTTCTCCAGAATAAGGATATTTCTTTGCTAAAATAACATTGCAAGTTGCTTTCATTGAATTCTGTTTTAATTTTAATGAACTGCAAAGTAAGTAGAAAATGTTTGTTATATTACCCCAACAAAGTACAAATCATGAACTGAAGGCTGACATTGGAGTGGACAGTTTGTAATTATAACTGTATGTCAAGATCTTCATTAAGATGCACATTAACTGAGCATAATTGGCTGTAAGGCAGCTGGACAGTGGTAGAATATTTAGTAATGAACCTCTTCAATGCACTATTTTCTGCCTCAAAGAGATCAATAAGTGTCCATATTTTCTTTTAATATCCTTTAGTAAATTCTAACATATTAGCAGGCATAATGATATGATCACATGCGGGCTTCCTAGTTTCTGCTACTCCAGTTTGTTAGGGCTATTAATTCCAAGACTGAAAATTTATGAAGGAAATAGAGCAAAGAGTTCATTGTAGCTGAGGTCTTTTGTGCCTGTTTCATTAATAATCAAAATTTTGAGAGCAAACAAAAATAATTGCTTTTTTATTCCATTAAAATTTGGACTACAACAGCAGTTTTCAATTTGTTAAAAGTAACAGTGCATCCTTTTAGGAAATAACTGCTATCCATCTGAACAGAGGCTTTATCTGGTCAGCATCTTTTAAGAGAAATGTATGTGGAATCAGGGAAAGTACCTCATACAGTATTAGTTTTCATTATCTGTGTACGTATTTCAAAGGTAAGTGATTTCACACTAATGTTTCAGAAGTATTTGATGATGTCTACCCATAATGAATGTATGAATCTACTTTGTAGTGGTGAGGTACTTAAAATATATATCAGCAATAACACCTCACATTTATACTGAGTAGTTGTTTCAGAGTTATCTTCAGAATAATGTATGTTTGAAAGATGAATTTGTATGAACTTTTTGTCAGGTCGTATCTGTAGAATATAATGGACCAGAGGCATCAAATTTATGATTATTGGCTTTTGGGATTATGTAAGAATGAAACCTCTCAACAGCAAAGGAATGACGATCTCAATTTTCTTTAGGAATCGTAATTACGTAATTGCACATAAAAAGTCTGTTGCAACAAATGAGAAATAGCGTAATAGTTTTGTGTTTATTATCACCCATTTCCACTGTAATCTCCCCTTATGCACTTCCATTATAAAGTGTTATCAACATAATATACTACAGCACAGGAATGGCCATAGTCACCCAAAGCATTTGGTGTTCTTGCTCCTTTAGTTCTCCTTACATAGATCTATCGGGACCTTTGCTTCCCACGCCTGTGATATTCCTCTATTAAATACAGAACAGGTGAGCTTCACCTGTTATGTCAGAATAGATAATCCAATTCTGCACTGTGAATTTTGTGTGGGTTTTGTTAGACTTTACTAGATTTTAAGACTTGATAGGCAAAATTTATTCCTTCAGATGCAACCATCATTTGTAATTATTTTTTTTATTCTTTGTATCCTGTGGCTTTAGAAAAGACATTTTGCTTCCTTTAGTTTTTTGAGAATTGATAAATAGAATAATCTCAAAAAAAAAAAAAAGAAAAAAGATTTGCCCTAGTATTTTGTGCTGCTTGATTGAAATTGTTCTATTTAGTACAGATAGTATGAAAACAAACCAAAAGGTGTTGGTTTTCTTCCAGCTTGAGCTCAGAAGCTTCAGCTCAGATGTACCATCTGTTGGGTATTTTCCACATTTTTTGTTAACCCTTTAACCCTTCATGTTTTCTAATTTGGTTTGTTGTCACAAAAAGCCAAATGATTTGTCTCAGTTCACTCAGTGACTTAGTGGCATGAGAACCCAAAATACTAATTTTATTTTTTGTTTGTTTTTTTCCCCTTAGCTAATAATCGTTGCACACATTCTTATTTTGAAGTGTGCAGCAACATTTAGAAAGAACCTTTGTGTTCAGGTCTCTTTCAGAAACATGTTGTGTTATGAGTGTACCTTATTGCTGTTATGTCATCAATAGTCAGGTCCGAAAGAATTCAAAGTAGCTGTCTTAATCCACATACCCCTGTACTATGATTATTCAAACCATTATGTATCCCTCTAATCCATCAGTGAAAGCTGAGTCACAGGAATCAGGAGGAGTTGCAGCATTTGAGAAAGAAAGAAGATACTAGGTGTTAACTTAGTCCTTTCTTTTCCAGAGCTCTCTAATATTTAGCTCATTAAAATATGTTATTTCCTTGTGGTCTTGCAAGACTGGTAACCGTCAAAACACTGGATAACATTGCCTTGGAGAGAGAACATTGCCTTGGAGAGAGAACTGTGTGCAGTTCTGGAACCCTCAGCACAGGAAGGACATGGAAGTGTTGGAGCGGGTCCAGAGGAGGGCTGCAAAGATGATCAGAGGGCTGGAGCAGCTCTGCTATGAGGACAGGCTGAGAGAGTTGGGACTTTTCAGCCTGGAGAAGGCTTACAGGGGACCTGATAGTAGCCTTCCAGTATGTCAAGGGGGCCTACAGGAAGGCTGGGGAGGGATTATTTCTTGCAATGACAGGACAAGGGGCAATGGGTTTAAACTGTCAGAGGGGAGATTTAGACTGGATGTTAGGAGGAAGTTCTTTCCAGTGAGGGTGGTGAGGCACTGGCACAGGTTGCTCAGGGAGGTTGTGGCTGCTCTCTCCCTGGAGAGGTGTTCAAGGCCAGGTTGGAGGAGGCCTTGAGTGAGCTGTACTAATGGGAGGTGTCCCTGCCTATGTCAGGGGGTCGGAACTAGATGATCCTAAGGTCCCTTCCAACCTTACCATTCTATTCTATGATTCTATTCTATTCTATTCTAACTTAAATATTACTATTTTAAAGAAACATTCCAACTTCTACTCACTTTGTTTTAATAAAAAAAAGGAGAGAGAAAAGACTCTTATCATCTGTACTATGGAGGAAAAAAATGAGCTTTTATCTGCTATCTCCTACTCATCCCATGAGTAACTCATCTGATTCAGTGCTTGAAAGATTGGTCTTTTATTCAGATAGGCTTATATTTTATCTATATGAATTGAGTACTTAACCCCAGATCACAAACAAGACACCCATCCCAGAAAACAATGGGAATTTCAAAATACAGCTCCTCTGATGCCATTAATGCTCTTGCAGTCTGTTGTCTTGTCAGCTGGCCTGTATTTATATGGTTTGTCCACTTAGATTCATTTTTTCTGATTTTTTTTTAAACTGTACCAATATTATGATAGTTTCTTGAAATTGTTGATTCTGAGTGACCTAATTTTTAAAATACTGAGCATTTGTTGCTCATACAGAAGAAAATGTTGTTAAGAAAATGTCTGTTCTACAACTATGTGAGGTGAGAATGTTTGTGTATCTGTATCTGTCTTATGCAAATCTTCCTTGCATATTTTTAGGGAGATACAGGATTGCTCTCATTTTTTTTTTTGCTTTCTTATTCTTGGATTTTGTTTTCTTCTTTTCCAGTGACAAGTAGTGTAGTTATGGTCTTGGTCTGGTAACATCTTAAGAAGAGAAAATAAGAGTGAGTGGAAAAGGAAAATTTCTCAAATTGTCAGTTCACAATTTAACTCTTACCGACTTGGTTTGGAAGAGAACTTTGAGATCGTGAAGTCCAACCATAAGCCTAACACTTCCAAGTCCATCACTGAACCTTGTTGTTAAGTACCATATCTACATGTCTCTTAGATACTTTCAGCAATAGTGGCTCAACCACTTCTTTGAGCAACCTATTCCAGTAGGTGACAAACCTTTCAGTGATTTTTGTTTTCCTGATACCCAAAATAAACCTCCCTTAGTGCAACTAGAGGTTCTTTTCTGTCATCCTACTTATTACCCCTATCTCACTGCAACCTCTTTTTTTTATAGAGATGAGGTCTCCCCTGAACCTCTTCTTCTCCAGGCTAAATCAATCCTGTTTCCACAGCCACTCCTCATATGACTTGTTCTCTAGACCTTTCAACAGCTTCATTATCCTTCTTTGGATACTCTGCAGCACCTCGGTGTCTTGTAGTGAGAGGCTCCATAGTATTCAAGGTATTGCCACATCAACAGGACAATCACTTCTCCAGTCCTGCTGACCACAGTATTGCTGACGTAAGCCAGAATGCTGTTGGCCTTCTTGGCCATCTAGACACAATGCTGGCTCATATTCCACTGACTGTCAGCCAACACCCCCAGATCCTTTTCCTCTGGGCAGCTTTCCAGTCACTCCCCTCTGAGCATGTAGCATTGCATGGAGTTGTTGTCACCAAAGTGCAGGACCTAGCACTTGGCCTTGTTGAATTTCTGTTTTTTTTGTTAAATGTGGAAATATTTATGGAGAAATTAATTTTTCTGTCAGGTTGGTTCATAGGCCATGAATCTCTCTGGAATGAGTAACTTAGAAAGCAGAGTATGACTCTTTCCAGAACTAAACAGTATAGGCAGACATAAGCATTGGACAGTGTTAAGACATTATATGACTAAACAGTCTTTTCAAACTGTGTTTCTGTGTACATTTTAAATTCTTAGGCCATCACAATTACTTTTGCATGCACAACACTGAATATATCTGATGATTGCTTATTAAAAATATAAAATTTGTACCATGGACACACTTTTCATCACATTTTCATGCCTAAATAGCCAACTACTAAATCATGTGTTTTATAGGTAAATCAAAAACCCACAATCAATAAAATAGAATTCTTAGTAAACTATGCTTTCAGAAGAACTATTGTTCAATGAAAATAATCTTTTTTATTTTCTTTCTATGGAAAAGTAATTTAATATATACCTTTTTTTGTTTGTTTGTTTTAGTTTTGGGTAGTAAGATAAAACTATTTTTGTTTCCTTTCATAAGGAGTATTTATGGAAGAGTTCAGTGAACAGTCAACAATTATTTCTGGACCCAGATTTCATATTGTATAGTTTCTTTTCCATCATTTTCCATATCAAAATGAACACAGCTGCTGTATATACAATATAACAAATCTAGGTCAAGCAACCAGTTTACTGATGTCTGGCATATAAACATGAATGTTAAGGTAACATTTTATTTTCGTTCTTTATATGGTTACTATAGTATTATATATTTACAGTAAGACAGTGTTGGTTTATGGTACAATTTAATGTCCAGGAAATACTATAATCATGAAGCACTTTTGTGATATGATGACAAAAATTACCATGTAGCCTGCATAATCCTTCTTCAGACGATGAACAGAAGTGTTTGTCGAGTTAATGTGTGTCTGAACAGTTCCTCCTCCATCTCAGTTTAAAAGAAAATAAAATATTTTTTCAACAGAAACATTTAAAGAAGCATTTTAAATAAAAAATAATATACAAAAATAATGTAGAATTTTTAATTCATTATCTGTACCTGTTCTAATCAACATCATGTTGTAATTCAAGAGAAAAACATTAAGTTGGTATTTTTTTGCAGAGAGGTTCATAGATTATGTCTTTTTTCTAGTGAAAGCAGAAAATTGTGTATGCACCAAATATATTTGTGTATGTGCCTGAGTGTGTCTACATTTAAAAAATATGGTCCCAGGTGAATCTTTTGTATATATGTGCAGTATTTTGGAAGTTTTGAAGTTTCATGCTCTTTATATGGAGAGCATCCCTGAAGAGAGGGACTTGGGGATACTGATGGACAAGAAGCTCAACATGAGCCAGCAGTGTGCACTTGCAGCCCAGAAAGCTAGCAGAGCTAGGGCTGCATGAGAAGTGCGGCCAGCAGGTTGAGGGAGGTGATTCTTCCCCTCTACTCTGCTCTGGTGAGACCCCACCTGGAGTATTGCATCCAGTTCTGGAGCTCCTGTTACAGGAGGGATATGGACATGCTGGAGTATGTCTAGAGAAGGGCCACGAGGATGCTCATAGGGCTGGAGCACTTCTGCTATGAGGAGAGACTGAAAGAGTTGAGACTGTTCAGTCTGGAAAAGAGGAGGCTCCCAGGTGACCTTCTTGTGACCTTCCAGTATCTGAAGGGGGCCTACAAAAAAAGCTGGGGAGGGACTTTTTAGGCTATCAGGTAGGGACAGGACTAGGGGGAATGGAGCAAAGCTGGAGGTGGGGAGATTCAGACTGGACGTGAGGAGGAAGTTCTTCACCATGAGAGTGGTGAGAGCCTGGAATGGGTTGTCCAGGGAGGTGGTTGAGGCCCCATCCCTGGAGGTGTTTAAGGCGAGGCTGGATGAGGCTGTAGGCAGCCTGATCTAGGGTAGGGTGTCCCTGCCCATGGCAGCAGGGTTGGAACTAGATGATCCTTGTGGTCCCTTCCAACCCTGACTGATTCTGTGATTCTATTAATTGTTCAATCTGATGTTTACCTAAAAGAAGAGAAAGAGCATTAGTTTTTGTAGTTAGTGTTTTTGGCGTTTTGGGGAATTTTTTTTCCCCCTATTAGTCACCTTCGTGAGTCCTTACATATGTTCTTTAGGAGAATATGTTTAATGTCTTCTCTATAAAGAATCTCAGAGCTATGTGTTAACCCTTGTCCAGCTCTTACATCTTTTTACCTGCACTTGAAGGAGTTATTTATATTGCATATCTATGACTGGGTTGATGGAGGGCAGGAAGAAACAACCTAATTTAATTCAGAGATGTCTCCAAAATGCAAAATGGTACCACTTTCAGTTATTTCAAGGCCCATCATCAGTTAGCTCTAACCAGGCAAACTTCACTCTCTGACAAAGCGATTTTTCAGATCATTCTTAGGTAATATGCCTGTTACACTCCTTCAGTTGGATGGTTTGATCTGACTGCCCCTTTGCCTCTCCAATGGAATATAAATTATGTCTTAGGGTCACAGGTGCACTGTGTGGGTCCAGAGACATCTTGGACCCAAATGCCAGGTAAGATGACCCAGTGAGTTTGCTCTGGAAAGAGGTAGAAAAAATATAAATACTGGTAAAAACTCTGTTCCATTTGACTTTAAAACCACAGTTCATTCCCTGGGCCTTTACAGTATAGAAATACCTGGCATAACTATGGAATTGTTTTTATCTTCCCCTTGTCTCAAACATGATACAATCTGAGGAATACGTGTCTTAAATTTTATGATGGATAGTTTGCAACTGTGATTCTTCAATAATTTGGGTAAGGGTATCTTCTGATTTTCCTGTTTAATATATCTCAGAACACTAGGGGCATGCCAGAACACAGAAGGGTTCTTAATGTTTCTGAATATTAAGAGATATTCAAATGAGAGATGGCTTCATGATTGATTCAAATGGTATCAGTTATGAACAAAATAACAGTACATGTAATAAGAGACTCAGTTCAGAGTTAGGGGAAAGGATGTGGTTTAGAAAGAGTAACAGACTTTCCTTGGGAGTTAATATTTCACCTATGAATTTGGTTCTCTTGATGAGATGATAAATTTTGTTGATAAACGACCACATAACGCAGTATATTTTAGCATTTGCTGTATGTTTCATTTCGTGAAACATACTTATTAGCTGATCATACATAGTTTTTAAACTGCAAAATCAATTGCTGAATAAGACACTAAGCATTTTTGGTGAGGAAATTTGAAACAAAGGAGAAAAAGGTGTCAGTGACTTAAATGAGGCTACTTCTGGACTTCTAATTAGTTCAGCATGAACATCAACAGTGACAGAGTAAATGAGCTGTTTGAAGGAGTAAAGCAAATTAATAAATAATGATTGTGGGGTTATTTTGGTTCAGTGTAAAGCAGTAGCAGAACTAATACATGACTGTGGCTGTTCTTTTGAATATTGGAAATAGAAAGTGTGAAGGAAAAAATACTAAAATTCAGCGTTTGGTAGGAGAAAATGACATACAGTTTTATATGCATCAGAATATGTTTAGCTTATCACACACAGACGTGATTGAAAGGTGGTTTGCTAACTATGTCTAAAACACTTAGTAATAAAAGGATTTTTAATTTAGCAAAGCAAGTTAGTAGCAGCTGAAGCCAGAAATTCAAATTAAATATGTGGCAAATACTTTCAGTAGGGAGGTGATTAACGGCTGGGACAAATTGCCAAGAGAAACAAGTGATTTTTCCATCACATGAGGTTGTCAAATTAGAACTAAATAACTCTCAGGAAATTATTTGACTCTTGCCAAGAACAAATTATTGGTCTCAGTACATTGTTAACTAGATGAAATTTTAGAGCAGGTGGTTGCAATAGTAGATCAAATTATTTTCTAGTTTTATAATGTAAAATCAGAAGGAATCATTCATCTAATTCATGTTTGTTGAATCATCACATGAGGAACTTCATTGCAGCCTGATACAACTTCAAGTAGGTAGAGTATTATGATTTCATGGCATATTTCCATTCATACTATAGCTTATTCAGAAGATGCTATCTTGCTATCTACTCAGCCATGTCTGGTTTCCATGACAAACTCTTCATTTATTGTTTTTTTTTTTTTCTTAATTTAGTCTTGGAGAAGCAACTGGAAAGAGGCAATAGCTTTGTCAGTAGAAATAAACTCAATCATTTACTCCAGTGCAAAATTATTAACTACTGTCTTATTGGAGTAGGATCACTGAGTGTCAGCAAAATACATTTCATACTAGGTCAAATGGGAGGGACATACCTTTAAACTTAGTAACGGGCTTTGTTACTACAGGAGGCACACACAGGTCTCACTCCAGTGTGCAAGGACATGGTATGAAGTAGTGGAGACAATTAGTGCAGAGAATCTGCAATACCTTCTCAACTCCCCTTTTGTGATTTTATGTGTGTTTCAGTTGACTATTACTGGATATTTATATTTTAGTATTTCCACCTAAATGCTGCAGTGTTAAGAGTTATTAACTGCTTCAAAGAGTCATTCAAGTAGTATCTGTTAAGAGCATGAGAATTTTAAATAATAGGTGATGATAATTGTGTTAGTGATCTCTTGGGACATTCCAGATTGAATTAGTTTGTTGCCAAGTTTGTATGTGGTTTAGTAGGTGCCTCAGTCATGTCTACAATATCTGGACATCCAGTGGGAGTACCCTGACCAGAATACTCTGAAATTTGATCTTCAGTGATTCTTCAATAGGCACTGTAAAACTATTTTGAGTCTCAATTTCACTGAAAGGGTTTTAATAGCAGGGCTTAAGTTCTGAACCATTCATGTTCAGTGCATTATTTCAAGTATAGTGTTCTGTGTTTTAGAAATGAAGCAGTATTGTGCCGTGTTGAGGAGAAAGTGATGCAAAGTGATGTGAATTCATCTGCCAGCCTTAGCAGTCACATGCCTGTGTTTTCCAAGCAATTACAAAAATTAATAAAGTCATTCCTTGAATTAATGGATGGTCTTGCAGCACACTGTTGGACATAAATTTTGAAGCTGAATGATATTTACATTGCTTTTGTACTGTAAAATTAGTAAAGGTTATTAATTCTATCTGATCTTCATATTATCGCTTTTATGCCATAATTACATGCACAGACACACAGCCTCTTGAGAGGAGTGCTGAAATGTGGGTACTTAACAGCACATGGAGGGCTGAAGCAAATGTTCACAAGTTACCCTATCTGTCAGTTTTACATTTTTTTCTGCTTTGCCTATTCATCCTACCAGTCATCTGGATGGTAAGATGGAGTCACTGCATTTTCTGTGATTATGCAGCACCACTCAGACTGTAAAGAGTTTCTGGTTCAACATTTTAAAGACAGAATCCCACAGCAACAAAATCAGATTCGGTATCTGTAGTGCCTCTAGATGTCTTCTGAAGAGGTGTTCGGGCTGCCCAAAATTCTTTAAATACCTATTTTCCTTAGCCTTTGAAAGATGATAGTGAAAGTATAGTTCTTCTCTTACCACTAATGGCATCATGCTGGACAATGTATGAAATGCTGTCAGCAATGACATGTCACACATTACTATGAGTGAAGAGGTATGTGTGGAAATGGAGGGAATGGAATGGAACTGTAAATGCATGTGTTTTCACAATCTATTTTCTTTTTATTTTTGTTTTATTCTAGTGTTTCAGAATTTTAAGTATTGTAGAATTGTTTTGTTTTGTTTTCTCCAACTGCACAAACCCAATTCCTTGAAAACTGTGTGTATGTTCCTTTATATTGTGGTTTTTGTGTTGGATTAGAAGATGTTTACAGCCTTCTACTCACTACTGGAAATCCTTTTCGTAACTATTTATTTAGATTTGTTTAGACTGGATTTTAGGAGGAAGTTCTTTCCAGTGAGGGTGGTGAGACACTGGAACAGGTTGCACAGGGTGGTTGTGACTGCTTCCTCCCTGCAGGTGTTCAAGGCCAGGTTGGAGGAGGCCTTCAGTGAGCTGTTCTAGTGGGAGGTGTCTCTGCCTATGGCAGGGGGTTGGAACTAGGTGATCATTGAGGTCCCTTCCAACTTTACCATTCTGTGATTCTATGAGATATAGTAAATAAATGTGTTCCTTTTCAAATCTTGCTTCTTAATTTTTTTTATAGGTTTCATTACTTTTATCTTATAAAGATTACATTTTAATAGATTGTGATCTCATGGGGAATAGTAGTATAAGTGGCCCAAAGGCTATTCAGCTACCATCAGTATATATAATGTGCCAGTCTTTTATGTGACTAATTCTGAGCCAGAAAGGATCCTGTATTCTCAGTTAATTGTAATTGAATAATAAATCATAGTGTCAGAAAATTTTAAACAAATACGTAATTTCACCTTACTGTAGAAAAACCAACTTCAGTAGCATTTTTAGGATTGTCAGTGACAAGATATCCATCCATGGTGACAAGAATTGAACAGAAGTGTAATTATGAGAGTGTTTTAGGTTCTATGTTTAATAACAGGAGGGTTTAGGCTGATGTGGAGACAAAAAATGTTACAAGAATGTATTTGTTAGTAATAAATAGTTACCTGAAGATAATGCAAGTTGACAGTAATTGGTCGTTGGTGATAGGTGATATGAGCAGTTTCCAAAGGTCAGTGGAAAACAGCTTAAAAGTCCTTTCTAGTGAGTGTTTTTGCCTTAGAAGTACCTGGAGAGCCTGCATTTTAAGTCTTATACACAAGTGTTTTCTACCCATTAGTGGAAATGGCTGGTACATACCACATCCTAAGTTCTTTTTTATTACCTTATTAAGACTAAGCATAATGTAAAATATGAGTAATACAGCCTTAATATAACACTTCTTACTGCTTCTCAAAATGTTGTAATTGGAATAATTGCTTCTTTTACTTTAGAGGAAATCATATTTGAATGAGTCACACCATTTAGGCTGCATTTGGATGTTGGACAGTACAGATACCAAGAATATCTACTTAGAAAAATATGCAAACAAATGTGATGGAATTAGCAAAATTTTGCTTCTGTTCCTAGATCTTACAAAAAACCTTCAAGTAAGCAGTCTCTCAATATACATGCTATTAGGAGAAAATGCTCCCGAAATCACTAGTCAAATGGATAGGCATCTTGCTCTCCACAGACACCTGATAAAATTTTATCAGGGTATTACTAGGATCCTGCCATTAGGCTTATTCCAGCTCAAGTGGAAACACATTCAAGTAGTTGGTACCTCAGCATTTGTGCTAGGAATTGTCATCCTGAATACAATAAACTGCATTTGTAGGTTTTGTACCCCAGCTTTGGCAAGACTGTGGT
>VWZE01014426.1:29001-61246 GCA_013396675.1 Eubucco bourcierii | reverse complement strand
CCCCCCCCCCCCCCCCTGCAATTTTTAAAATTTAAATATCTAGAACAAGGCTTGTCTCCATATCCTGGTTCAAAGTATTTGAGATGTATCAGTGACCCAGTCATGCATGTCATTTAGTCCTACACATTTTAATATATACACACATTTTAAATGAAAGGTAGACATGACCTAATCTGTTTTTGTGGGCTCCTTTTTGTTGGTTGGTTGGTTAGTTGGTTTCTGGTTGTTGGTTTGGTTTGGTTTTGTTTTGTTTTCGTTTCCACCCCCATTATACTTTATCTGTCATGGAAATATTAAGCTGTGGAGTTATACAGGCTTCGTATTTCATCCCTTAGATATTTTACTAATATTTCAACTTTTCTACACCTGACTCTCTTTTCTTGTTTAGATGGCCTTGTCTATGAGAGCACGTTCTGACAAGATGCAGATACTTACAGATAATAACAGAACTGATCTAAGTTGGGAATTTCTTGCATTGAAACCTCCTCTTGAAGAGGCTAAAGACTTATTCTGAAACTCAGTATTTCAAGTTTCTAGGATTCTGTGAAGTTCAGGAGAGTGATGTTGGCCTTCTACAGCTTTAAAAGTAATTGTTACTTTGACTGAAAGCACTTGTTTCTGCAGAGATTAATTACCTCTGTGGAGACTACCATATTCATACAAGATCCAAACTCTAGCCTGAAATGTTTTTATAACAGACAAACGACCGAAGGAAAAAAATAACAAAATCCTGTTAACAATCTATCCCACTGGTAAAAAAATGAGCGATGCTTTTTCCTGAACAATGGATGCTGGCAAAGATGCGGCTGAATAGTTTGATTTGGAAGGAACCTTTAAAGGTTTTCTAGTCCAGTCCCCACTGGCATAAGCAAGGACAACTTCAGTTAGATCAGGGCAGTACTCAGAGCCCAGTCCAACCTTGAATGTTTCCAGGGATGAGGCATCTACCACCTGGTCAAATGTTTCACCATCTGCATTATGAAAAATATCTTCCTTATATCTAATATAAATCTTCTCTTTTATATTAAAACCATTATCCATTGTCCTATTGCAATAGGCCCTGATAAAAAATGTGTCCCTCTCTTTCATATATGCCTCCTTTAAATAAGGTCTGCAATAAGGTCTCCCTGGAGCCTTCTCTTCTTCTCCAGGCTGGATGACCCAAATTCTCAGACTTTCTTCAGTTTCCTGGAGTTCTGTAGTGGAAGGGGGTAAATAAATTACTGCAAGATGATATTTTAAAAATATTAATAGAGTTTATTAATATTAATTATTCAATTGACATGGCACCTCGATCACCAAAATAATAATAATAACAGGTTCTTGGATCATTATGGAAACTATATACAAGTTATAATAGCATCTAGAAATAACTATTAAATATGTACATTAATTGATCCCCATTAAACTGGAAGAGAAATCTTTGTGGTCAGTGTACCACTTGCGGTCAGTACATCGCTTACTCACTAGATGGATGCAAGGAGCAACTTTCTGCTTATGGCAGAAGGCAATTAACGATTATTAGAGGCTTTTGGTGTTTACTCACAAAAATATTATCTGACAGTACCCAAAGCTTGTAGTGGGGTTGCTATTGGTAGCCGTTAGAAGCTTTGGAGTTTCCCCAGGCTGGAGAAAGGAGACAGACGATCTCTGACCTGATCTCTGACCTTTCTGGACAATTTGTGTTATCTCCAGGGCTTCCACCTGGGCAGAAGGCTTTCAGGTGCAGGCAGAAGGCTTTCAGGTGCAGGCAGATGCCTTGTGGTGTGCAGTCTGGGCACGGTGTCACGCCAGCTGTGCAGGCTGAACATGTGATAGGTATCAGAGCCTCAGCTCAGGATCAATGAGGCAGCAGGCACGGATGCAATAGCAGACACACCTTGTAACGGCAAAGCGCACACAATGCTCCCTGTTGATTTCCTTTTATCCAATGCAGCCCGAGACTAAAGGGCCTTTGGCCACAGGATAGCCAATCAAATGGCAGTTATCCAAGATGTGACCATATTGGGTGAAGCCATAGGCTTGCTTTACCCTTTTTTGGGCAGAACACAGCCTTGCACAAGGCAACCCCTTGTGTACCTTGCTTACTGCGGTTGCTGAGCAGGCCACAGACCCCAGACTTAGTGGCTCCAGGTTCTTTGTCCTTTTTCCCGTGGTTGCTCTCCCCAAAACAGAAGGAGGGAGAGCAGAGAAAAATGTCTGAGCAAACCAGGACATGTACAAGCCTAATTTGGCCTGCTTAGGCCTACCACAACAAGTTCAAGGTAAATACTTCGTATGTCCTTCTAGCTTTGACTCTAAATTTTGAATCAGTGTGGTGTTTCCTTAGCTTTCTTTTGCCTGAACCTCCTTTTGTTCAGTTGCATATGCTGTTTCACTGTTGCAACAACTGAACTTGTGGTTTTGTTGTTTTGGTGGCTTTTTTTGTTTACTTGTTGGGGTTTTTTTAATGTTTTTTGTTTATAGAGCTTATATTTTACAGCAACAAACTGTAATATATAGTCTTTTAGTATATATATACTACATTGTATTATAGTATTCATATGGTATATGTCTGTATATATATAAACCACAAACCACATGCATGTGCTTTATATATTTTTATATATACATATAAAATTTGTATATTTAATATGTGTATATATATGTATATATATATGTGTGTGNTTTCTCTGTTCAGTGTTGGGGGTCTTTTAATAATCAAATAGAACAATCCTTTTTGTATGTATATATATATATGTATATATATATATGGTTTATTTGCCTAATCATCCTTCTGTGATGGGGTAATGAAGAGCTCTGTGAGATCTCCCTGTGGGCAGCACATAGGGGATATTGGGATCAATCCTCAATTCCAATTACTTTTTTTGGTAGTGATGAATTCCTCTTTCCTTGGATGGGTATTTCACTTCAGTGATTTCAGAGTTTGTAGTTGACCTTGAAGTTCAGTATATACATCACTGTCTTGGAGCTCACACTAATGAGATGTGTCAAGCTTTCTGTCCATGTGTGGAAAAGACCTCAGCTAAAAATAATGTACATCAAATGCATGTTTTGGAGCTTATACTAGAGGAAAGAAAACAACATTAAATTATTTCTAGTTGTGTGGCTCACTACAGTGCACTGAAATACTTCAGTCAACAAATAATGTAATCCAGAGTTTACTCTTGTAATGACAGTTAAATAACTGTGAAGTGTGAGCCATTGAAAACAAGAATATAAATAGAAGATAAAGGGAAAGTACATCCTGAACTCAGTGTTTCTTACTAGTTTCAGAAGTCCTTCAAGACATACTTGTGAATTAGTAGTCAGAGAAACTTAACAGTATTTCCTGCAGTAGCATACTGCAATCAAAATCATAGATTACTGTGAGCAGCCCTCTGAGCCTTCAGACTACTTTAGCCTCTGTCATTTTCCCTTAAGAAGATGCTACTTTCTAACCAAGAGAGGTGAAGAAATCTGGATTCTTGTGGGTGATTCCTGATATATGACTATGGTGTATATACATATTTACACTCATTCTCTCCCACGTTTTTCTGTGCTATGTTATCCTCAGAAAACACCCTTTATTTTCTAACTGAGGCACTGAGTTTTATTTAAGCTCAGGCTCCTATCTTTGCCCTAGTGTATGTGCTAGTTCCTCTTACACTTTTCCCATGCAAGCTGTCTCTTTTTACATTGCCAGGATAAGGCCTTTCAGGAAGAATCCTTGTTTGTCCATATGATAACAAAGTGAGCTAGAAATCAGCTGTTTGAACAGATTGGCTTACTGGATAGCTAAGTGAGTAGGAAGCAGTTTGTCTGCTGAACTGGAGCCACCTTAGATTAACATAGCTGTCTTATTTTCTTCAGAATGCCTCCATCCCTAGCATATGGAGGCTACACATCTAACTGCCACCTAGAGTTTCATTCTGCAATGCACCAAACCTTACAGACCTCTTGTGATGCTACTTCTGTAGGAGACCTTTATCAACCCTTACTCAACTTTGGATCCCAAAACTTAAAATACTTGTTTTGTGGGGACTACTGGTTAGAACTACCGTTGATTACTTGTGTCTAGGAGTCCTTTTCTAGGTGCTTTGCCTGATTGTAAATTCACAACTTTTCTTCCTTTCTTTTGGACATTTTAAACCTAAGACCCAGGTGAAGTTCTTATTCATTACCAATGCTGTGGAAAGGCTGGGGATTGATACTCTTTTGCAATGTGTACTTTTGAAGCAGTATGGGCATATGGACTCTGCATGGTGAATACACATAAAGACAAAATATCTGTAATCAGGAATTACCTGTTATTTACGTTGTTGCAGGATTATTAAAAAAAAAAAAAAAAAAAAAAAGGGAGTATGTATATTCCTCCAGTGTTATAAGAGATCCTCTGGGCCATGTAGTTTGTCTCATCTCCTGTGTGCTAGCAGAATGGAGTGATGTTAACTGAAAGAGGTCAGCATATGCTCCAGCTAATCATGGATGTCAGTAGAGCTCTTATAATGCTGTTATATGATACTTTGATATCTCAAAGATGCACTCTGAATTTCTCTGTAGGCCATAGAAGCTCTGAAACAGATCAGAATATGTGTTTAAACAATTTCTGTTGCTTCCTACAGCTAAGCAAAATCAGGGTTCAGGTTAATTATGCTTTGGTTCGCAGTTTAATGTTGTGTCCTAAATAATTTATTTCTTTCAAAAGAGGCTATTTAAAGGCAAGTGACAAGGGTAGGATTGTTCTCCTCCTCATAAATCCCTTTAATTGCTTCCATAACATATAGAGCATGTATTGAATTTTGTATTAAAGAGCAAGCAGAACACATCTGAATCTTTGTTTAAAATAAAGTATGATGTTGTGGATATATATAAAACATTCATGTCCTCAAACATCATCTGTTTTGTTTGTTAACAATTGTATGTGTGTACAGTAGCTTAATCTTCAGTTTGAAGAAGAAAAATCTCTTTCACCACAGCAGTTTCTCTTGCACGAGTAACAAAACCCCACTGGATAAACGATCTATACTGTATAAAATATAACACAGATTAGATCGTAATTGAGTTATGAAAGTGTAGTACCTTTCTTTTACCTGATTCAACTGGGAGAGCAGTCTGAGATTCATAACACTCTTGGACCGAAGGCTATCTTTCCTTTTTTCCCCCTTTATTTTTAGTTTGAGTAAGACAGGGACAGATAAAAATGGGACACCTCAGAGCACTTACTGGCCTGAAGGCATGTTTTCTACTGAAATAAGCTCATGTTCAGCAATAACCTTAAATTTCAAGGCTCTTAAAGTTCAGACACTCACATATATACTAATGTCTACTTGCTTATTTTTCTAGCTGATGCTGTTCAGAACATCTTTATTTAAACATTGCCTCAGTTACTTACTGTACTATCCTTTATATGTTACAGTGTAGATGCGTAGATTGTCTTACTTCTCAAAGTCGTGATTAATTAATGCATTCTAAACTCAAAGTCAAAATGTTTCCTTCCACAGTTTTGCTTGCTTAGGCTATGCAAGATAATAGTCAAAGCCCAAAGTAATATTTAAAATGTAATGAAATGATACATACTTAAAAAAGATATGATTCCATCACTTAGAAATGTTCAAGATGAATGAATGAGAGAGAGGGAAAAACTCTACAAATTAAAAATGAGCATAATTATTCTAGGGACTGCACTTACGTGATAAATAAGAAAGGGAAATTACTTCAAGACAAATTAGAGAGTAGAAGCTCAAAAATAAATTCAGTGGAAACCTTCCATTGAAGTGGTGAGACACTGGAACAGGTTGCCCAGGGAGGTTGTGGCTATTCCATCCCTGGAGGTGTTCAAGACCAGGATGGACAAGGTCTTGAGTGAGCTGTACTAGTGGGAGGTGTCCCTGCCTATGGCAGGGGGTTGGAACTAGATGATCCTTGAGGTCCCTTCCAACCCTACCATTCTATGATTCCATGAGTCTGTGATTCAGATGTATGCTAGCTTTACCAGATAAAAATAAATAACACATAGGAAAAAAATGGCCAAAAGTAATACTTGAATTCTCTCCAAAGATTCTTATAAATATTTTTTTAAACGTAATCATGCTAAAACAAACAACCCCCCCTAAACAAGCAAACAAAACCAAAACAATAAAAAAAACTAAAACCCAAAAGCTTTTGGTGCTGTTGGAAAGAGATAGTGGGGGTTTTTTGTTTGTTTTTTAGGTCAGTAGAATTTTTAAAATACTACTTTTGGTAGTCAAAAATGATTGACAGGCAAATGCGACAAATATTTAAAGAAGCAGAAAAAATATAAACCATATCTTTACAAAGAAAGATGGTTTTAATACTGAAGCACATACATATATTTATAGATAATTTAAAGCTTTCCCTCAAAAGATCAGATTTTTGGTTTTGTAATTTATTTTATTTGAGTAGAAAAACACTGAGAACTAGATGATCCTTGCTGTCACAATTTCCTGTAGTAATCTTCAAAATCTGCAGCAAATCTTTAAGTAACATTGAGAAAGATAAATTTTTCAAAACATCCTTGTCTAATGTATTGCCCAGTAGAGAAGACATGGGTTAGTGATCTACCAGCTGCTGAAGGATCTTCTTTTTGTTCAGAATTTTTGTAATTGTTTTGTAATTGTTTCAGGCATATATAACATATATTGGATTAATGCTTTAATGAAAAATGTGGTTTTTCTCCTCATACTAATAATAATTGCTTTTGTCATGGGATCGTAGTATGGTTTGAATTGGAAGTGACCTTAAAGATCATCCAGTTATTCCTTCCAGGGATTTTTTCCATGATACTCTACCAGTCAGGTCCCTGAAGAGGCCTAAGTCTGCTCTCCTGGAATGCAGGGTAATGAGTTTCCTGTGCATCCTTCTCACTACCCTAAGGATGTTGAACTCCACCAGTTCATGATCACTGCAGCCAAGACTGCCTTTGAGCATCATATTCCCCACCGACCCTTCATCACTGGTTAGAACAAGGTCCTACATGGCACCTCTCCTTGTTGACTCCCTTATCACTTAAAGAGGGAAACTGTCCTCATAACATTCCTGGAAGCTTCTGGATTCCTTATGCCCTGCTGTGTTGTCGCTCCAACAGATAATCAGTCTCAATGATGCCAATGAGATCGCACCCCTTCAGGCACACACATATCTCAACTGCTCTTGGGTATTCCTCATGCTACATGAGTTTGCATAGAGACATTTAAGTTGAGCTCCTAATGAAACCGATTTACTGGCTGGAGTTCCTTTATGTTGCTCTTCAGGATGCTTTCCTACTGACCTGTGATCAGTTTCCAGGGTCTTGGCATTTATTGCCGTCGCTGGCACCAAACTGGTCGGAGTGGGATGGGTTGAGGTTTCCCTCCCCCTGCAACTTTAGTTTAAAGCTCTCTTCACCAGCTTAAATTTCATGCATAACAGGGTAATAAAGATCAAGATTCCTTCCAAAGCCTGTGATTTAAAGCTTCATTCTAAAAAAGAGCTTTAAAGGATAATAGAGATGGAATTAGACACATTTAGTCTGGGTTTGAAATATAAGCTTTTATGTAAGCACGGCTAATGTATATATTTTACTAAATTGCTGTTGGGGGAAAGAAAGAAAAAAAGAAAAGATGACTAATGCAAAATTTTATATACCTTATGTCTCATAAACCAGCAAAGCATTTATGAAATTCATACTCTATATACAGCTTTAAAGGAGATTCGGAGAGGAGAACTCAGTGAGGCCTGTAAAAACGTTTTGGTTTGAATGGCAAGCATGTAGCTGCATTTGCAGCTGCAATTTCCTTCCAGCATTTTGCAAAATTTTACTTCATATTAGGGCTTGTTTCTGACTTAACTATTTGAGATAGGTAGTGGTATGTTTCTTCTCTCTCTTTTTTTTTTTTTTGTTTGGTTTGGTTTTTTGTTTTGTCTAACTCTTTGCAGTTAGAAAGGCTATCATTCCACTGCAGTTTTTAAAAGTAGTTTTACTCCCTAGGATTCAGTGATCCTTGGCAGCACTTATCAAGTGCAAAAAGTAATCATTATCATGTGGGCTATCTCATTACAATGGGAAAGTGATTGCTTAAGGCATCATACCATGTATTTTGCATATTTTTTGTTTCTGTATGAGGC
Source organism: Eubucco bourcierii (assembly GCA_013396675.1). NCBI lineage: Eukaryota > Metazoa > Chordata > Aves > Piciformes > Ramphastidae > Eubucco > Eubucco bourcierii. Next base: position 53,140 of record VWZE01014426.1, on the reverse strand, counting down.
ATGTATAGATGTTGCCGCATCATCAGTCCTTTGCCTCAGAAATGTTCTTCAACATCAGCTAATTTCTGAAACTGAACACCAGATTTAATAACTCAGCAATATGATGTGCAGGATTATTATCTCATTGGGAAAGAGATTGCCTAGAATTATGGCAAATTTCCCAAAGCCTGACCTATATTATAAGTAAAGTTTTTGTGGTAGGCTACATGAACCAATGATGCCCAAATTTTGTCTTCAGACTATTACTGTTCCACAATCTGAAGGACATTTGTATGACCACACTATAGTAATATTTGCTCTTTATCTCCCTTCCTGCAGTTGTACTGATCTGTTGCAGGGAATTTTGCAGAGTGCAATGAGAAATTAGTCCAAAAGCCTGGAAACTATTGCTTTAACTTGTTCAGTAGAATTGTTTCTATGTGTCGTGGGTCTAAAGAGCTGACAGAGTGAAACTCTCAAACGAATTTGAGAAAAATCAGAATTGTATTTGGAGAGAGTGTTACAGACAAATTACAAAACATATACATAAGCCATTAGCGAACCCCCTGAATTTTCCCCCAACCCAAAACTAAATCTACAATCCCCAGTGCTCCAGTCCTCACCCCCACCATACCACTGCCATCCTCCAGAGGCCTAAGCACAGCCGCTGGAGGCCCCAAACAAGGCCTATCCTTACATGTTTATCCTGATAAGGGAACTCCTACCTGGCACAAGGCTGGAGGGAGAGGAAAGGAGAAAAAGCTGCCTTGCCGTGAGCTTATGAAGAGATAGCAGAATTATGGGATTGAATAACAGTCTTCCAGTCCCCAGAGGACTCTTTTTAACCTTATAGTTCCCAACCTGGGACACTATGTGTCAGAGTTGAAATCATAGAATCATAGAATGTTAATGTTGGAAGGGACCTCAAAGATTCTACGAGTTTTTTAAAGTATTTTGGTAGTACATTTAACATTTTGGCAACAAGTTTGGAAACTTGTTGATTTTCATTAGGGAGAAATTATTTCAGTTAAGCAACCAATATGACCCTTCTACAGTGGGCTCTGAAACTTGTGGTGTTTTTCTGCTGCTGATGTTATCTGTTTTTAAATAAAGGCTCATATAGTCACATCACTCAATATAGAATTATAGAATCATAGAATGGTAAGGTTGGAAGGGACCTCAAGGATCATCTAGTTCCAACCCCCTACCATAGGCAGGGACACCTCCCACTAGTACAGGTCACTCAAGGCCTCATCCAACCTGGCCTTGAACACCTTCAGGGAGGGAGCAGCCACAACCTCCCTAGGCAACCTGTTCCAGTGCCTCACCACCTCACTGTAAAGAACTCTTCACTCACTGTAAAGAACTTCCTCCTGACATCCAGTCTAAATCTCCCCTCTGCCAGTTTAAACCCATTGCCCCTTATCCTGTCATTGCAAGACCCTGTAAATAGTCCCTCCCCAGCCTTCCTGTAGGCCCCCTTCGGATACTGGAAGGCTACTAAAAGGTCTCCTTGAAGCCTTCTCTTCCAGACTGCAGAGCCCCAACTCTCTCAGTCTGTCCTCATAGGAGAGCTGCTCCAGCCCTCTGATCATCTTCATGGCCTCCTCTGGACCCATTCTAGCAGTTCCATCTCCTTCCTGTACTGAGGGCTCCAGAACTGTACACAGAAATTCAGATAAATTGCTTGCTTTCCATTTCACAATCAGGGAAATACTTGTGTAGACAGTTTTCCATACTTTGTGTCTGTACTTGCACAACATTGTGAATAATTAAGGTAATAATGCATAATATGAAATACTGTGCCATGTTGTCATGTATCTTGTTTCATTGCTTCCTGGAGATAACTAAGTTTTTTGAAAACCTGAATATCCATAGTATGCATTGATTATAGTAGCGAATGCTGATCTTTCTTAATTAAATTGGTTTAACAGAGTTACATTCATTAAAGTGAGCTTGTCCTTCCATGCAGTATGGGCATTGCCTTACATGTACCTGATGTCTCCAAGGAGTGTTGCAAATGCACTCACTGTTCCTCAAACTTATATTTTGCATTTGGATCTCTGATTTAGCTGACAAATGTGAAAAAGCACATGTTACCAGAGAACTTTCAGGAGACAAGATGTGAAGTCTGAAGAACACAGGTTATTCCAGATAAGGCTGGCACTGACTTCTGCTTAAAAGTTTTTTCTTTTAGCCTGTGGTTTTTAAACTTGTACCTGCAGAATACAGATTTGCATTCTTCTGATACGTATTTTTTTGTTTTCCAGTTTTATCACACAAAGGTAGAAATATTACTTTTTATTTTCACTCATTCTCTTATAGACAGATGCTGAAGCAGCTGAGAGCACTCCAAACAGTTGGAGAACAAGATTGCGTTCAAATTGCACCATTTTGGTGATTTTTCAAACTCTGATTGTGGGAGCATGTTAATTAGTACAATAGAAAGACGCATCGAAAATTACTTTTAATCATTTCTGTCAGTGGTCTGAATAATCTCCAAATTCAGAGAATGAGCAGAAAATATCATCACACAGTGGTTTACACAGTTCTTGCTAAAGTCAGTAATCCTACTGTCTTCCTCAGCAATACTTGCAGAGCATTCTGGACTCTGAAGTCTTACTCACCAGATCTCATCATACATCATAGAATCATAGAATGGTAAGGTTGGAAGGGACCTCAAGGATCATGTAGTTCCAACCCCCTGCCACGCTACAGGCTCATGTTAAGCTTTTCATCAACTCAAACCCCAAGGTCCTTTTCCTCAGGGCTGCTCTCCAGCCATTCACCACCCAGCCTGCATTTGTGCTTGGGATTGTGCCTACCCAGGTGCAGGACCTTACACTTGGCATTGTTGAATTTCAGGAGGTTGGCCTGGGCCCACCTCTGCAGCCTGTCCAGGTCTCTCTGGATGGATCCCTGCCCTCTAGCATCTGATTTGATTGTCCTCTGATAAGCAAATGCTTTGTTGTGTTGTATCTTACACAATTAGTTACTCCACAGGATCACAGGATGTCAGGGGTTGACAAAGACATCATTGAGTCCAACCCCTCTGCCAGAGCAGGACCATACAATCTAGCACTTTATGTCTAACAGTTAGCCACAGAAGTTTATTTGGGGAACTAAACATCTCTTCTGTCATTGACTTGTCTGTACAATATCAATTGAAATTCAGATTGATGAAATTTATGGACCATGGTGTCTAAAAAGAGGACATTACAAAAAAAAAAAAAAAAAAGAGAGAGCATGACACTTGAGACAGATTTTTGAAGTATTTAAATGGAGAGAAAGTACTAAAATACAGTAGGTACTTTTTGTTGCTAAATGTGTTTATTTTAAAGACAGAGTAGATATTTAAATTTCAGTGGAGCAGTGATGAATGCCTTAAAACTGGACCACAGTCTTCCAAGTACACTGAAAAAAAACTTGAACAGGGTTGATTCAATTTGTTAGTAGAACAGTAAAAGAAAAAAAAATCCAACTAAAATTAAAAGAAACATTTCACACATCAAAAATCATCATCTAACTCTAAAGTCTGATAATTTTAAGTTTACCCATAGTAATACTCATTTACCGTTCTGTTGTCTTAATATATAATATCTGGATTCAACAGTAAAAATAGAACTAAGTACTGCAGGTGAAAGGAATAATGACTCATTTGGGCAATTTTTATTAGCTCCTTTGTGTAAGCAACTTGTGTGGGGATGAAAAACAGCGAATACAAAATGCCAGATAAAATTGTTTGATGCCTTCTCATAAGGTACAAATGTCAACACTATTATATTTTTATTGAAACTACACTTCCAAGGCTGCTACTTCACATCCTCATTAAAACTCATTCAGAGGTTTGTTTGTTGTTTTGGTTTTGTTTTGGTTTGTTTTTTCTTTTATCAAGGTCAGGATGGTTGTTTTGCAAATCTTTGGCTCTACGAGTGGGAATTCAAAAATCCTGACATTGGAAAGCAAGGTTGCTGTTGCCCTACATTTAATAAGGAAAGGAAGTAAAATAGAAAAAAGAAAGAGAACAAGCTGCTTTGCCTGATGGTGTTATAAGGAAGATCTGACTGTGCTGGAATCAAAAAATAAGGTTTTTTCTTTTTTTAAGCAGGTCACAATGCACTGATGATGTCTGCTGTGATATTCATCATTTGTATTTCCAGTAATCTGGTATGTTACCTGCAATCACTTGTCAGTTTTCCTTTTCTGTGGTCTCTTAGTCTGTTAGCCCACCAGTTAAAATACATCCTAAATGAATTGCACGTTAAAAAATAATGTACACTTATTATCAGGGACAGTTGATAGAACAGTTACTTTAAGATCCTAATGTGTCATATACAGAATGTTATTTGGTTGGTTTTGGTTTTGTTTTTTAACTTTTTCATCTCATAAATAAATCAAATTGCACATCCTGTTGAACAGTTGTGATTTTTTAAAAAAAATTGTTATTATTATTATTATGTTGTTGTTGGTTGGTTGGAGTTAGGAGGAAGTTCTTTACAGTGAGGGTGGTGAGACACTGGAACAGGTTACTCTGGGAGGTTGTGGCTGCTCCCTCCCTGGAGGTGTTCAAGGCCAGGTTGGAGGAGGCCTTGAGTGAGCTGTACTAGTGGGAGGTATCCCTGCCTATGGCAGGGGGTTGGAACTAGATGATCCATGAGATCCCTTCCAACCTTACCATTCTACGATTCTATGATTCTATATGGCATCACCTTTTACAGTGAGAATATAATTAATATAACCACTTGTGAGGTCCCTTACCATTCTATAATTCTGTGAGTTTTTGGAAATATTTTGGTAGTACATTTAACTTTTTGGCAGCAAGTTTGGAAACTCGTTGATTTTCATTAAGTACAAATTATTTCAGTTAAGCAATCAGTTAAGAGCCACTCCCCATTTTGGAGTGGGCTCTGAAACTTGTGGTGTTTTTGTGGTGATGATGTTATCTGTTGTTAAATAAAGGCTCATATAGTCACATCACTCAATATTAGTGACCATTTACTACCAGTGAATGGCTGATTTCAGGAAAGATGGACTGTTGCAGTAGAAAGGTTTTAAATAAATATAATGGTATCAGTTTTTAGCAGACAATTCAATATATTTGCACGGTGGAGATGAAGTTATCCTAGCTCCCTTTCCCATAAGGATATATCCATAACCTTACAAAGTATGTTATATTCCTTTGTTGTTGCTTCTTAGAAGATCCTTCATCTCTCACGATTGATGAGCTCATTTTTATCAGATTGAAGTGTTGGTTTTTTTCCTGATTGAAGTGAATAGGTAATGAAATCGGTTCCATATGAGTGCATAATACGATAAGAGTAGTTAGGAGTGGAAGTTGCTGGATTGTTTGCTGCTACTGAAGTATGGAAAAGCTCTAGAATCTTTTCAGACACTTGGATTTCTGTTTCTCTGTTGCTGCTTTGGTAGCATTTGAATCAGAGGATATTTCATATGCTTTGGAAATCTGGTAGATTTTATTGCAAATTCAACATGAATATAAGCAGAGAGTAGAAAATGTTCTTGATCTCATGGAAATAGATTTAGATCTTTTCCTTTAGGTGGCTTTGTACTTGACTGACTTGTTTTGGGGTTTGGGGTTATTTTTTGTTTGTTTTTATTCTGTGTGGGTTTGGTTTTTTTTTTTCTTTTTTCAAGATTTATTTTGACTATCCCAAAGATATTTCTGTGTCTCTCTGGGAACCTGCAAAGTTCATCTTTCCTGTCTCCTTCACTCAATGTTCTGTTTGCTGTCTCCAGATTTCAATGCAGTCTATCAATTGCTCTTTACTTAGTTGACAGAGATGGTGTTGAATGTTGCATAAACATGGTGTGTTGGCTTTTTTTTTTCCCCACTCTGTCTTTTTAAAAATATTTTTGTTACCTTGTCCAGTGAGTCTTTTGTAGTGGGTAAAATTTGGTGCAAGAGAAATTACATCACATCAGTAACAGGAACCCTAGAACCAGCCCTCTGCAGGGTTCTGTCCCACTTATCTGAACATCTAAACTACAGATGCCTTCCCATCTTAGTCAGAGTGGGGAGTAATAAATAGGTTCTTCATAGTATTTTGTTTGTCTTGGGATTACTTTTTTTAATTAAATTACGACTGTTGTGGTGATCAAACAGCATCAGTTTCAATACAAAAAGTGAGTTAAAAGCCATGATAGTTTTGTGTAGAAGGTTTGTGGTTTCAAGAAGTCTGGCATAGTGGGCAGGAGAATTCAGCCTAACATCTTGAAGCAGCTCAGGCATCTTGTTCCAAAACTATTAGGCATTTTAATATGTGGAAGGAGTAATGCAAAGTAGAAGTGTCACATCAACAAATCGATTTTTACCCAGTTGCAAAGCTGCATAGTTTACTACTGCTTACTCTCTTTCCATTAACTCTACCATAATATGTTTAAGCTACCAATTAGGCCCTAAGCTATTCAGGACCCTTATTACCTTCTGGGTGTAAAGCCAAGACAAATTCGGGGAACTGATGATATGTGAGCTCTTCTTGAGTGAATTGAGGTGGCTGATGTATAACAAAAAGTAATGAACTATAAATTCTTTAACACTGGAATTTTGTTGACATCAGTAACAGTGTTAAAATTTGGTGTTAATGCCATTGTAAACCAATTAGAGTTTCTTATGAACATATAGATACGCAGTTCACTATAGATATGCAGTTTTGCACAGAAGGGAGTCGAAAGAATTAGTTATAAATTTACTTCATTTTGTTCAAAGATGTCTGCAGTGAAAAAGTGAACATGACTTAGTTCCCCTTCAGGAAAATAATGGTGCCATGATAGTAACTAGTAGTACCTTAAGTATTTATGGTGTGGGGGGAGGAAGGGGGAAGCCCAAATCTGACTACCTTTAATACGTAACAAACATGCCCTCAGCAATCATGAGATTCCAAAGGAGGGTGGCAAGGAAGAATGTCAGAGTGTTTATCATACAGCTGTGCCAAAAGTAAAGGCTGAATGAATGAGATGGAGATTAAAGCCAGTAGTCTGAGCCTGTATTCAATCACTGCAGTCACTCTGTTTGCCTCCTGCATGCTGATGAAGTGTCATGAATGGTCCCATGTACTTCCATTCCAATATATTTCAGGCAGTAGTGATTATTGCTTATACTCAGCTAAAGCTTGAAATAACTGTCAAACTCTTGCTTAGCAACAGAAGGCCTCATCTTCTCTCCCTTGGGACTACTAACTGAAAAATGCACTGCTGCTTTTAAAAGTTAAAGTTAGGACAGGTAGATACTTTCTATTCATTGCTTTCCTGGATGATTTAAGGAAGAACCCAAAAAACTGAAGCACACAAATGACTGTTTCATAAATAATTATTAACTGGTTTATGAAGTCAAATCCAGTTTCTGTAGTTTGGCTATGTGACAACTCTAATGGTATTTCAGTTATATATGCTGAGAGAATAAAAGCATTTCCTTTGAATAAGAATCTCACAGGTTATTTTGATGAAGTTCTTTGGAAAACATTTATGCAGTATTAAATAATTTTGTGTTTGTGCTTATTTTAAGTGTTTAGACTATGGCTTATATTTTTCAGTGAGGTCAATCTTAAAAGGAAATGCACATTTGTTAAATAAATGACAAAACACAGAGCATGATTTGAGTTGTAGATCTTCAACATGTGCACTGTAGAATTCATTAAAAGATGCAGCAACACTATTCTAGTGTGAATTATATGCTGTTCTGTAGGTTTCTATTTTTGGTCACCACAAGATGGCAAAAGCAATGAGCACACAAATGCAAGGATGAGTGAGTTTCATAATAATGCATTCTGCATTCACACTTCATGCACATCAAGAGAGAATCCAAGCACAGCAGGGGTGACAATCACTCCAACAGTCTTTAGAAACCAAAGTACTTTCTTGAGAATGTCTTTCCAGTGCTAATTACACTTTTCTATTGTGTCTGTTATATTGTGCAAAGAAAATGTTTACACTGTCACTGGATATCCTTCTATCACTGGGAAAAATGGAAGGTAAAAACTAATCAGGTTATTAAATAGCTTTATTTTCCTATGTTTAGGGTTAAAATATCAAAATCTGTGTCCTTTATCATCAAGGGACTTTGGAAAAGATTTTTCACCAACTCTGAGGAAGTCTCTTCAGTACAGAGCTGTTATAGTGTGGGAAAGATTGGTTGCCTAGATATCTTAAGAGTTTTCACTTTTTTACTGTTTTTTCTTCCAGTCGTGTACTGATCACATAGTAACTGCTATCAATTTTTTTTTCGTTTATTTCTTTCTTTCCTAATAAGAAAAAAAAAGCAGAAAAACTTGAGACATTTCATATCCTAGGACATGGTAGGGTATCAATTGCATCTCTGTATTTGTGCATCCAGGGATGCATTTTTTTCTAAGATTGCATATACAATCTCAGTACCTGCTATGAAACTCTCGCTGCATAGGAGAGGATACAGCATATCAGTTCTGTAATTGTATTAAGAGCAGAAAAGGTGTTTTGATTTTATAACATTTTTCTGACTGCACTGAGGTTCATGTGAAGGGTTAAGCAACCAGTCCAGTCTTGTTCTTTTATTCTTGTCTTTACTGCTAGGGTTGGTGAAAAGGATAATTAGTAGGAAGGATTGTCAGATGTAAGTGGAACAAGGAACCATTAAATATTCATTATTGAGAATGGAGCCAATTTTTCCCTTCCCTTGCAGTTCAAAGGCCTGGTTCTTCATTGCTTTGCGTTTGTATAGACATTTAAGTCTGGCACGTTGCATGGGAAATAGCACTGTTGATTTCAATAGAAGAGTCTCAGTTTCATGCAGAAGGTTTGTGTGAGCCATGCATATGTGTCAACTTGGTACAATACACGTGCATCAAAACATCTTCTCACAATCCAAATATTTCATCCATAGTTTGCTTTTCTTTCCTAGTAGGTGTCATCTATAGTTCATCCATAAAACATACTTAAACACACACATGCATATATGTATGTGTATATATGCATATATATGTAAGTGTGTATATGTGTATGTATGTATATATATATATATACAAATAAGTATATATATGTTTACTGTGTAGGCAATAATTTTACTTGTGTGTTCTGGTTGGATGATATTGATTTGAGTTGTGTCTTCAAACAATATTCTACCATCTCTGAAGTTTCTGAATATGGAATATACCCTAACAATTTTAAAGTATACACAATTTATATTATATATTCAGATACTCTCTCTATATATATATTCTCTCTATATATACTCTCTCTTTCTCTCTCTCTCTCTCTCTGTATATATATATATGTATTCTCTCTCTCTCTCTCTATATATATATATATATACACACTCTCTATATATATACTCTATATATATATATACTCTCTCTATATATATATATACTATATATATATATATATACTCTCTCTATATATATGTATTTATACACACTATTTCTTTAATTCATATAATTTTATATTCTCAAAGAATTTTACTTAGCCAGGAATAGGTTTTGTGTACACTTCACTCGTACTGAAATCTGAATTTACTTTTTCCAGCAGTGACCAGCTTAGTTTGATTGAAGATACCAGAATTCGAGTATTAAATGGAATGGTATTGGAATAAGCTTATCTCATATCAGCAGAGCAGTTCTGTTACGGTAAAGTGGTATTTATATATGAGATCAGAAAGCAGTAAAAAAAGAGAAACTGTCTACTTGAAATTGCTAAAATAGAAGAGGTGAAACAAATTAATATATTTTAAAATCTTTGTGAATTAGTAACAGCCATAGGAAGCAGCTATGTAGATGAGTATAGACAGTGTGTGCTAATATATGTACACAGTGTACACTGGTGTTTGCTGATACATTATTTGCATAATTTAATCATAGAATCATAGAATGGTAATGTTGGAAGAGACCTCAAGGATCATCTAGTTCCAACCCCCTGCCATAGGCAGGGACATATCCCACTAGTACAGCTCACTCAAGGCCTCGTCCTGCCTGACCTTGAACACCTCCAGGGAGGGAGCATCCACAACCTCCCTGGGCAACCTGTGCCAGTGCCTCACCACCCTCATATCCTCACATCCACACAAGAACTTCCTCCTGACATCTCATCTAAATCTTCCTTCTGCCAGTTTAAACCCATTGCCCCTAGTCCTGTCATTTTAAGACCTTGTAAATAATCCCTCCCCAGCCTTCCTGTAGGCCCCCTTCAGATATTGCAAGGCTACTATCAGGTCTCCTTGAAGCCTTCTCTTCTCCAGGCTGAAGAGCCCCAACTCTCTCAGTCTGTCCTCATAGGAGAGCTGCTCCAGCCCATTGATCATCCTCGTGGCCCTCCTCTGGACCCACTCCAACACTTCCATGTCCTTCCTGTGCTGAGAGCTCCAGAACTGCAAACAGTAAATTCTGGTTTATATTGGAAGGGGTGCCTGGAATTCATCTAGTCCAATAAAAGCAGGAGTTGTCCATAGAGTTGTCACACAGTGCATAGTTGAATACACCACTGAAGGAGTGTGCCTGTGGCTTTGCATCTATCTCTGCTTTCTGTCTTTCTATCTTTGCTTTCTATCTTTCTGTCTGCTTTCTATCTTTCTATCTTTGCATCTATCTCTGGTTTCTGGTCCTTTGTTCAGAGCTACTGCCATGACTTATGGGACATACGAAGTCATACAAAGTGAATGATTCTTAAAATAGAATTTTCACCCGAAGAAGAATTTATTTGACAAATGTCCTAGCACAAAATCACATTTATTTAAGATGCAACACTAATTTGCTAAAGGGCTGGTACTGAGACTGTGGAAACTTTCTCATTATTCTGTTAAATTTGCTCTCTGTGAAGTTAGCGGTAAAATGTCCGTTGATGGTTTTTGGAGTGGGATTAGTAAGTAATTCTGCAGAGTCTTCTTGTGCAGAAGATGTACAACTGTTTTCACTTAAGGCTACAATATAATTGTAACTTTTTAATTCATTAAGTTTCATCAGATTAGAAGAACTGAATTTTGATTAATACTGGAATTCTCATGGCTTCAAACTCTGGTGTCCTGTGAGTTTGACAGTGGTGTAATTTCACTGAAAATATTGCTTTATCATCCTGTAACAAGAGCAAAGTGGTTAGTCAGTAGACAAGATGTAGAAGATTCAGAAACTGAATCCTAAGTCTTTAGATTACCATTCCTGTTTTAAAACAAGGCCATATAATTGTTATTTGATACATCCTTTCCTCTTAATTATAACAACCCAATCACTGCTGTCTGAGTATAACCAGGTGTATGTTTCTCTTGCAGTGAGGATAAGTGATACTCTCCTTATTGCAAACTGACCATCTCCCTCTGCTGTTATCTTCTCCACCATGAGACCAGAATACATACCTGTATGTGCATTGACATATGCACAAATAATGCAATGTGTAGTTACAGCTGTGATTAATCATTCAGTTTACTGCCCTTAGAGTCATAGAAGCATACAATGGTAGGAATTGGAAGGGACCTCTGGAAATCCTCTAGTCCAGTCCTCCTTTTAAAGCAGGTTTGACTAGATCAGATTGCACAGGGATGGGTCGAGATGGATTTTGAAGTCTCCAGAAAAGGAGACTCCACAGCCTCTCCAGCCTGTTCCAGTGCTCTGTCGTCTTCAAAGTAAAGATGTTTCTCCTTAGGTTCGAGTGAAACCTCCTGTATTCTATTTTGTATCCATTACACCTTGTCCTGTGACTGAGCACCACTGACAAGAGCCCAGCCCTATTCTCTTGACCTGCACACTTTAGATGTTTATCTGCATTTAGAAGACCGCCTCTCAGTCGTCTCTTTTCCACACTAAGGAGGTCCAGGTCTCTAAGGCTGTCCTCCTAAAGGAGATGCTCCAGTCCCCTAATCTTCATTACCCTCTGTTGGGCTCTCTCTAATAGTTCCCTGTCCTTCTTGAGCTGGGGAGCCCAGAACTGGACAGAAGACTTAAGGTGTGGCCTCACCAGGGCAGAGTAAAGGAGAACCTCCCTCAACCTGCTGGCTACACCCTTCATGCACCCAAGAGCCTTCTTGTCCTGAAGGCTTTTTGCTGGCTCATAGTGAACTTGTTGTCCAACAGTACTCCCAGGTCGTTTTCCGCAGAGCTCCTGCAAGTAGGTCATCCCCTAACCTGTACTCAGTTGATCCTTAAGTAATACAGGCTTGAGTTGGCCTACTTTCCTTTGAGATTCCCTACTCAATCTTTGGTCTGAAAGACTGGATTAGTTTTAGTGTCTTAATGGCTTTCCCTATTCATGGTGGCTGTATTAATTCAGATTGCTTGTACCTAATTAAAATAACACTATTTTGTTTGAACCTAATACATTTTGGATTTGAAACATTTGGACAAAAGGTTATATGGCCTTTCAGAAACCCTTCTTTAATAAAATATTTATGGCCAGCTTTTCTGTGAAGATTCATGTCAGTTTATGCTCAGTTTTCATTGGAGCTGTTATATTGCCGTTGGGGAAATCAAAGTAAGAAGGGCAAGCCATAAGTGGTCAACATGATCATGTATATCTCATATATATACAGGAATTGTTTTATATCATCCAAGTTCTATTACTTCTGGTGAGTGCAAACATTCATTCAATAAATCTCTTTTCTACTTCCTTAGTCATCCCTGTGGGATCATTCTTCTATCCATGAATTTTGTACTTTCTCCTACTTACATACCATTAGCACAGCAACATAGTATCACTATCACCAACCTAAACAAATATATTCAGCAAAAGGAAGGGAGAAAATGTCAATGCTTCTCCATGATGTTAACAGTTTTTAGTCAATAATTCCTCTGGATATGACTCAGCACTTAGTTACACTCAGTGTTCTTTAGCTTTACAGCTTTCTTCTTGTCCTTTGTACCAGAGAACTTCTGATTAGTGCTGCCTCAATGTGACCCATGCAACTGATCCAATCTTATATCCTCATAGTTTTTCTTCTTCTCAGCTGACAAAAGATAGAATATAAGTTATAATGGTTTATAATACAACTAATGCCAAATTTAATGCATCCACTAGACATAGTCAGGACGCTGGAATATTTTGCTTCGAGGGGACCTAATAGTAGCCTTCCAGTATCTGAAGGGGACCTACAGGAATGCTGGGGAGGGTTTATTTACAAGGTCTTGCAACGACAGGACAAGGTGCAATGGGTGTAAACTGGCAGAGAGGAGATTTAGACTGGATGTTAGGAGGAAGTTCTTTACAGTGACGGTGGTGAGACACTGGCACAGGTTGCCCAGGGAGGTTGTGGCTGCTCCCTCCCTGGAGGGGTTGAAGGCCAGATTGGTTGAGGCCTTGAGTGAGCTGTACTAGTGGGAGGTGTCCCTGCCTATGTCAGGGGGTTGGAATTAGATGATCTTGAGGTCCCTTCCAACCTTACCATTCTATGATTCTATGATTAGTACAATGAGTATTGTGGTATTAAAGTCATAGCAAGTAGTTGAGAACAAACAATGCAAAGCATAGCTGATACCAGACTTAGACCTAATTTTTTGTGGGGACATATGTCATTCCCTTAGAAATAGGTGGGAATTCTTCTTCCACAGGTATTTTCTACTTTGCATTTTTTTTCAGTGGTTTGAACTTGAAGTTCTATGTTGTAAAGCAAAGACATTGCATCCATTATCTGTGGTATTGTAAGGAGCAGACTTACTGAATGACTCTGTGGTATAGTAGTTATTGTAGAGGATCTTGGTAAATTGCTTCCATCGTATGATCAATATGAGAAGCAGTACATTTCAAATCATCTTCAAGGTCGTATAGTACAACACATCCTTCTTTGAAGTATATGTGTATGCATATGTGTGTGTGTTTAAGTACAGTTTTTTGTGTCTAAAGACTTCAGTCTATCCTAAGTCTTAGGCATTTTTCAGGATGGTTCACCATGAGTGGTAGTAGACGTAGTTCATCAAAATGCTGACTGACAAGCCTAATTCTCATTCATTTTTTTATTAAGGATCTTGATCTGAGGAAGTATTATTTATTAGGCGTTCACTGGGAAATTGCTAGCATAATTTAACATTTTATTAGCTAGTAAAACTTAGGAGCAGTACATAAAAAGATGGACATTGTTATGGAGTGAATAATAATAACAAAGGTCAATTTAAAGTTTTTCAAAAGGTCATAAGTTTAAAGACTTCTGAACACTGTTTTATGGTATGAACACATACCTTGCAGTGTGCTTCTGTTGATAGTTTTGTATTTATCTCTTTTACAGCTGCTAAGTCTAGCACAGAATGGCTTTGTAGAAGCTTTCAGCTTTTCAGTGTCTTGAGATTCATTCTATACCTGTTGTGAGCATACGTGACATATATCTTTGAGATATAGTCTTCATTCTTTATATGGTGCAGATGTGAAATAATGGGTACTGTGAGTATGCAATGACTGAACACTTCATTCTGTAAAAGGATGACACTGTTCTCGATAAATGGAACACGGGAAAAGATACTGTGGTTGTCTCTGATCTTTACTAATTTGTAAAGGTGAGTGGGATGGGATGACTGTAGTCCTGGTTCAGTGCACTGCCTTGGGGCACTCTTGGATGTGAGTGAGCAACTCAAACTCTCTTTTGCTGTCACTCTCCTCTGAGCTGTGCATAAGAGAATCTTAGCCCATAAATGTTACCTTCTTGGACTAGAAATGAGAATATGAAAATCATGGATTTCATCCATGAAAACTTTTCATTTCAGCAAACACCTGTTTCATAAGTGATTTTGAGCAAATTGGATAAGTGGAAAATACAGCAGTGAAGCTGGCCCAGATAGAAAATGACTCCTTAAGGTGTCTAGAATGTCTGAGAATAATAGCAAGCATCCTCTTGCTTCTCTGTCACACTTAAGTAAAGCAAACTTTTACCCAGACAAACCTTTAAATTGAAAGCCACCACGCAAATCCAGCAATTAGGGAGGACATATTTATTTAGCATACAACATCTGTATTCATAAAGTTTTAATACAATGCAATTGTCTAAAACCCTGGTGATGTACCTGCAAAGGGAGTCTGCTGTGCTAAATCTGACCATGTGCTTAGCATAACACCTAGCTGAGGTACCTCGTTGCTCCATGCAGTAAACACAGAGGGACAGATACCACGGAGGAGCATTACACTGTTCTTGTGTGATTGGTAGTGAAACTCTGAGAGTTAAACTAGGAGAAACAGGAGACACAGCAGATAGATCCCATCTGCTGTCCTATTCTGGTCCTTATGATGTGTTTGATTTGAGAATTCATGCTAGCATCCAGATTAACTGAACCTATGCACCATAAACTTCCTTTACAGTCACTGCGGAGAGAGGCACTTCAAGGGGTGGCAGTGCTGCCTGTTACAACTTTGGGTCTGTGGTTCCTTTACTCAAGATCCTTAGCAACACACCCTGATTTGGATTAGTTCTTATGGATTGATAATTTGTGTCATATATTATTTGGTGAGATTATTTTTTTCTCAGGTGTAGTGAGACATTAAAAAATGACTGATTTTTTTCTCGTTCTTGGATATGGATACTGTGCTGCAGTGTGCACATGCAGCCCAGACAACCAACTGAGTCCTAGGCTGCATCAAGAGCAGCGTGGCCAGCAGGGCAAGGGAGGGGATTCTGCCCCTTTACTCTGCTCTTGTCAGACCCCACCTGGAGTACTGTGTGCAGTTCTGGAGCTCTCAGCACAGCAAGGACATGGAAGTGTTGGAACAGGTCCAGAGGAGGGCCACAAAGATGATCAGAGGGGGCTGGAGCAGCTGTCCTATGAGGACAGGCTGAGAGAGTTGGGGCTCTTCAGCCTGGAGAAGAGGAGGCTTCGAGGGGACCTCATAGTAGCCTTCCAGTGTCTGAAGGGGGCTTACAGGAAGGCTGGGGAAGGATTATTTACAAGGTCCTGCAATGACAGAACTAAGGGCAATGGGTTTAACCTGGCAGAGAGGAGATTTAGAGTAGATGTTAGGAGGAAGTTCTTTACAGTGAGGGTGGTGAGACACTGGCACAGGTTGCCCAGGGAGGTCGTGGATGCTCCCTCCCTGGATGTGTTCAAGGCCAGATTGGATGAGGCCTTGAGTGAGCTGTACTAGTGGGAGGTGTCCCTGCCTATGTCAGGGGGTTGGAACTAGATGATCCTTGAGGTCCCTTCCAACCTTACCATTCTATGATTCTATGACATACGAACAACGCTGGGTATCATTTGGTAGCAGTTGATTTCAACTGAATCTTTTGGCCAAATTTTACCCCAAATCATCTGTTTAACCCAGAATCTTGCAATGCAGATCTTGATACCAGTGGGAAAAGCACTTAAATGATTACTTTTAAAAGTTTGTGTTAGATATGTAAATAGTTTTCAAGCTATTCAAGAATAGCAGCTGAGTCATCCTGGAATAACAAAAAGTGTTGTTATAAAAAAGAAAACTCAAGAAGTTAAAAGCACCATTTACTTTTGCTGCTATGTTATATCTCCTTCTGATATATGACTTTATCTGCATGTTCCTTCAAACTGATTTCACGCTCCCTGCAGTGACATATTTTGCTAACACAACAGACTTGTTCCTTCCTGACATACAGCTTCTGGCTCCAACAAATGTCAGTAGCTTTTTAGACAAACCTGTACTTTTTATTCCTGTCTTTCACAAAAGAAATATCAGCATCCCTCCAATAACACTTTTTCCCCTATGGCTATTGTTTGTTTTATAAGCAGACTAGGTTTATTTTACATGTAGAGGATGGCAAAGACATGGAAGGGAGTTTTTCTTATTTTTTTTTTCCTTAACTTTTTTTTAAAGAAAAATAATAGCCATTTTCCAATTTATGCAAAGCAGCATATCTTTATTTAATCCTGCATTTATGAGTTATTTCCTTTTTGTAACCAAAGGAGGCCTCCAGAATCAATTAACTAAACCTGCATGGAGAGCAGTGAACAGGTGGCCTCTGGGAGCTACAGGTCCTCCCCAGAGGCTCTCTATGTAGTTGAGATTTGTAGTTCACACTGACTTTACAGAGAGGCAGAACTTCCTTAAAGAAAAAAGGACTCAAAGCTCTTCCAGTTTCTATTTATTCTTGGCATCATCAATTGTGTGATTTATTTCTTTGTAAGGTCTGCTTCTAGGTCACTATCCAAAAAGAGATGTGAAAACTCAACACAAATCCCCCAGAATTACTAGGCTGGATATTACTATAATATTCAAGAAATCAACATTAATGAGGTTCATTTGGTTGATTTTTGTGTGAATATTCGTTAAAGACATTTCTCAAAGATGGAAGTTGCTGACGTGAGTGATGCAAAGACCAATGACTCTCCTGGTGCTGCAGTTAGATGGATTTCCAGTCTCAAAGATTACCCCAGTGAGATCCTCTCCAGAAGTCACAGAAGGGGTCTGGCCTGGCAGCCAGCAAGGTCCAGGTAGTCCCACATCCAGGCATCAGTCATCTCCCTGGGGACAGGCTGAGTCTAGGACAGGTTGTGGGCGCACTGATGGGCCTGGCTCAGCGCGAGCCATGGCTAAGCAGGGCAGGACTGCGGGGACCTGAGACTGGCCTTACCCTGGTGTTGCTGGGACTGGAGCTGATGACCTTTGGGCTGGAATTGGGTCCTGGGCTCTATGCAGGGCTTATTATAGCCCTCATAGCCCTGACAGATTTCTCTCTCAATACTGTACATGAGCTTTCTTTTTCTCTTTTTTTTTTTTTTTTTTTTTTTTTTTTTTCTCTTTTTTTTTTTTTTTTTTTTTTCCTGGTACAGTGTAGCATATTAAATGTGTCAGTTTTGACTGGAAACTATAGAATTTGAGAAATTACATTGCCAAATCCTAAACCCATGGGATCAGTATGAATTACTTCTTAAAGTAGTGTATCAGGTAGGAAAACATGTTTAGAATTAAGTTTATATCTAAAAATGCTTCTCTTCCACATTCACGTATATGACCTTGGCTTGATTTTCAAACCTTGTCTGGTCTGGAATTCTCCTTTTATACCAATTCTGTTTGAGAATTGCCTTCAGAAACTTAAATCCTAAGGTCTGTTGTTAACAAGCTTTGATTTTTTACATTTTTTTTTTCTTTCTGTGATGTTTCTAGAAGTAAGATACAGGCAAAATGATTCATAATTATACAATAAAATATTAAGCAATTACCTACCATAGCAGTATCTTACCTGGGAGATATAGAAGCAAACAACTCAAAATGTGTCCTACATGAGACTTGAATCTCTACAGACTATTTTTTTTCTCTCTGTGCAACTATTTAGAAGAGTAGGACCTATCTTAATTAAAATTTACTGCGCATTTCAGAACAGAAGGGCTGAAAGCTATTTTCCTATCCTCCTAATGTCTGTGCTGTTTATATGCTTGAGGTGGCTAAGTGGTAGCCTGGAAATTGCAATAAAATTAGTAATTACTAAAGGGACATAATGCACTGTTTTGTTGAACTGGAACTCAGAAAATACTTTGACTCTTAAGGGAGAAGACATTGATTGTATTTTTCTCTTATTATTAATCATTTTAACTTAACTCGATTCTACAGGAGTTTTTCTTTATAAAATGGGCATCAACATCACATCTTTTGAGATGTATCTTTTTCATTTTACCACTAAAATCAAAAGTCATTCCTTTTAAGATGAAGATACAGAGGTCACATGGTAAGGTTAATTCCAGCCAAATATAGCTCTTGATGAAGTGAAACTATGGAAAGTTGAAAATTTTGGTCTGCTACTTTTTAGTCTCCTGGGCACCTGGATGGTGCACAAGTAAATTAGGGCTGTCTTAGAAACATGTGTTTTCAAAGTCAGTGACTTTGGTAGAAGAAAAGCAAAATGTAGTATCTGTATTAATATAGCCTATTGAAAAACTGAAATGTCTTTGTATCACGTAAATTGGAATTGAAACATTGGTCTTATTTTACTTACTCTGAAATAGTGCTGATTCATTTGAACCAGCTTTCCCCATTGTGCTGGTTTGGGGCTAATTGGAATATTTTAATAGAGAAAATTATGCTGTAGGCTGTGAAAGGAAAACAGTGGTGGTCTGCTTCACTCATAGCCTTGCTGAGATGTTTGGGTAAAAGAATTCAAAACATTAGATGAGTCAGTCTCAGTCTGTCTCTCTCTGGGCCACAGTGTCTCGGGCAGTCTAGTTTCTGGCTTCTCTTTGCCGATTAATCTTCACTGACCACTTTCCTTCTAAACCCCCTGGCCAATCCTAATTCACCTTGTGTGTAAGGCAAACCTTGGGGTAAGGTACAGGGGTGGGGAGAAGGTGGAAGGGTGGTTAAGAAGCCCCTCGTGGGGAGAAGGTGGAAGGGTGGTTAGAAGCCCCTCCTGGGGTCTCTGATTTCTGGGAGGGGAGTTGTGTTTCTGCATTACCTTTAACTTGTATATTTCTGTAAATATTCCTGTATATAGTGTATATGTCTGCAGTATGTTGTGCTAAGCTGTAAATAGAGCTTCATTCCTTAACTTCCAGCTGGCTGAGTTCTAGTCTGGGTCATTTTACAAAGTGTGGGGGGTGGGGAACTCCCAAACCATCACACCCGTGCTGAGTTACAGACACTGAGCCAATTCTGATCCACTACTTCAGATTAAATCAGAAGTTTTGTGGCAATTGTTCTTTCTTATTTTCTACTTGGATTTTATACTTTCATATTTTATAGTTGCATTTCCACAAATTTTGTTAAAAAGCAAATCAGGTTCTTTGGAACAAACCAATTCCTTGCCATAGTCTCTCATTCTGAACTTAAATTGAAAAATAAAAGATAGCAAACCCTGTTGAAATTGAATGACGTTCATTGTACAAGATCTTCTTTTGGAACATTTGCTTTGAGGAAGGATATATATATAGAGAGCATTAAAAAAATCCTATTTCCACTCAAATACAGGCTTTTTCATTTTTGAAATTGAAATAAGTATTTGGTAATCAGGCTGATGTCAAACTGTAAATCATGAGCAACACTAAGTATTTTAAGTTTCCCCTTATATTAGTAGGAATTGTTGGTATTGAGCTCTGCTCAGGAATTGGTATGACTCAGTTGTCAGAAAGACTTCAATATTGTAATAGAAAACTACTGCATGTATTGCTATGATCTGATTTTGAAACAACTCCTGCATTGTATTCGCTGACAAAAGAGTATCTGAATCCAGCCAAGAATTTTAATAACATCTAACTTGATGCGTTTTGGACTAAAAGAGCTTATGTTGCTAGGCATCAAATTGGTGATGCATGGAAAATTTGTTCACTAAAATGTAAGCCTGCATGTTCAGTACAGAAGTAGATTTTCTGGTTAAGTATAAAATCTAAAACCCTGAGAAGACACATATATTAGGTCAGGTTTCATTTTCATGTATCTTCAGATACTGTGAAGTCATCTTCTCGTTTTCAAATGAATTTGAGGGAAATCTTCAGCTTTTCAGCATGCATAAATTAAAAAAAATCTAATATTGAGAACTCGTCTGCTGAAATCAGGATTAGAGAACAGAAGACTTTTTGTCTGCAGAAAATTAAAATGAATTAAAATGTAATGTGAAAATACTTGTTATTTGAGGGTTTTACCTACCAGACAATACAGATCTTTCAAAAACTTTGTTCTTCCAGCAGTGGCGTATATTTGACAGAGGGCTTTTGATAATGAACATAAAAAATGCTGTTTGCTTTTCAACAACAAGCCCATCTTCTAAGAATAAAAGTACTAAAGAAGTTAAAAAAAAAACAACCAAACAACAAAACCAAAAACAACGCCCAAAAAACAACAACCCTTGAATCATTTATGGCACTGTATGCTAAATATATGTACCTAAACTCACTGATTTAATTCAGACTTCCATGAAAGTCTCACAGAAAGAAGATTCAGAACTGATCACAAGACTTCATTCAGAAAGAAAAACAAAACCAGAATGGATGCTGTGTACAGCAATTACTGTAATCATGTCCATGGGTTCAAGCTAGAAGGCAAAAGCCCAATCCTGTTGTATTTGGAATTTTTATGGTTGTGGGTGTTTTGTGGTTTTGTTTAGTTTGGCTTCTATTTTTCATTCAGAATCCTCTAGTTTTCCTTTTTCCTGAAAGAATTCCATGTAAAAAGTGTGTATGTTTGTGGTGGGAAACAGAGGAGACATAGCAGTTGGCATTTTGAGAATGCAGTGCAACATTCTCAAAGACCGTTAAAGAATCTGAATCCTGTCTGTTTGGTAACCAGATGGTGGCAATGCAAAATCAAGTCATTTCCAGCAAGGTCTTACTTATTTTATAAAATAAATATTTATAAACTATTTCTACATATAATACAATATTAATACAGTAAAAGCAACAAAGAAGTACCCACTCTTTACTTTGAAAACTAGCTGTTGATAACTGAAATAATCTTTATGCTTAGTCCATAAAATTATAACAAATTACATTTGTTTTTTAACTGGAGAAAAATTTTTGGACAAGGCTAGAATGAATCAGAGTTCATCATCAGAGAGATGATACTTGCCTTTTTTTTTTTCCCCCAATGTTATTTCATCAAGATTAGAAGATGATGGATTCCTTTCTATGTTACAAGTACATAAATATGATCTACTGAAAATACAGAGTCATAATAACTGTTCCATAGGCTGTGGCTCTTAATCTCTGAACTGGAAAAGCTTTTGTGAAAGCTCTGCCCATTGCTGCCTTGAGACTTCTTCTCCGTGCTTAGGAGTGGAGTGAAGTTTTTGGAGGCTTAGAGATGAGTGGCTTTTTTTCACTAGTATTTTTGAAAGAGGACACTGTGTTAAATTCCTTGAAAATGAAATGTATACTAATTCTTGAAACTCAGTCTTTTCAAGACTTTTATTCCTTTTATTCCTTTATTTTGTACCTTACATTTCTAGATTACATTGTTTAAAAAGCAATAGTGTTCATGTTACCTACTTCGTGAGAGACAGAGAGCACATACTTCACAACAGGATGACTTCATGGACTTAACTAATACTTTGCATGCTTTACAGCCATCTAAAGCCAAGTAAGAGTGGATGAACACTATGTTAGGGTGCTCAATATACATGCAATCTTTGCACTTTATGACACAATGACCAGGGAGTATTTATGTCATACATATGAGAAGATTCTGCAGTTCTACAATAGATTGTAATTTTCTTTCACTACAGAAACAAAAATGGCAACAAATAAATAAATTTTATTTATATAAATAAATAAATGAAAGAAATACTTTTTCTATTTAAAAAAAAAAAAGATTAAGGGCTTTTCCAATTTTCCTTTGTTTTAAATAGCTGCACAAAATTCCTTGAAAGCCAGCGTGACATTATACATTTATGTATCCGAGTTTTCAAAGTTCCTCCAGAAAAATGGAGTCACTGCACCTGGAAGAAATTATCATCTCTAACCAAAATAAGAAGCTGAAAACAATCATAAAAAACAAATAGCCCATCTGACTCAAAGCAAACCTATGCAGAACTAAAACTAGACAATTCCAAAAGCAGAAAAGTTTATCTATAGGTGTTCTTATTTATAGTCGCTGCTTGCATTCTCTGGAAAACTTTTTGCTATCACAAATTGTCTTGACGTAAAGCTTCCTATTTCTTTTTCTGTGAGCATAGTCCTTCTTCACTGTCTGGTAAAACCGGTTTCTTTCCTGTGAAATGGGGTTTTATGTAATAATTCCTAGATTATATGATTTATCATGTATTTTACTACAAGGAGTAGTAGTGTGAAAACTTACAGATAGGGAAGAATATAGTAACTCATTGTTTCAGGAACACTTACAGATACCATATTTATTCTTCCACTTTTTTTTTGGTTTTTTTTTTTGTTTGTTTGTTTGTTTTTTTGTTGTTTTTTTGTTTCCATTCAATTTCTTTTCTCAATGCAGGATGATAATCATGATCTTCAAATACCTAAGGGGTAAAGATCTAAATGCACCTCTGATTATGTCTTTTTTCACATGATCTAGTAAGACAGCTGTATTCCATGGGCGCAATAAATCTCCTGCAACCCAGAATGAAATATGTTAGCAATAGTGATTTTTTTTTTCCTCCAGCCTAAGGTGTTTCAGTGTAGCTGAACTTCCCTCATCCTTATTTGCAAAATCATGTGTCACTATCTTTCATGCTAAATAAACCTTTGCTTTCTAATGCAAGTTTTCAGAGGAAAAAATAATAATAGAACTCCAAATATAATGAGTAACAGCAATAATAACTTATATAAATACGATGGTGCTGACGATGATTGATGGGTGATGATGGTGATTGATGATGATGATGATGGTGATGATACTACAACCAGCCAAACCCGTCATAAGACAGAATAAAAGTCATCTCATCAGTATGTTTTTATTAACAGAGTAGATGGAAGAGCATAGAAATTCAGGACTGACCATGACTCCTAAGTCAAATTGTTGTAACGAATATCATACCTCTGTAAATGCCCGTTGTATATTACTTTTATCTGTGTCATATATTTACATGAATTTGTAGCATACCTTGTTCCATATTCATCTTTGAGATGGTCAGTTTTACCATGTTGTAATTCACTGCAGTACAGGGGTCACAGTAACTTCAGTTGCCTTAGCAGTGAAGCAATCTCAGTGCTATTGACAACCTACAATATTCTGCTAGTCTGACAGTTTCAAAACAGTATCCACATAATAGGAAGCATCCTAAATTTGTTTGGAGAAGAATATCCTGGGTAAACTTGTATTGTGGATGAAAAACATGCAGTATATGGAAATATACTTTTAGACTAACTACATTGCAATTGTCTATATTTCAGGGGTTTGTGTGTTGATTTTTGTTTGATTGTTTTTTAATTTTCATGTTTATGTAGATTTAAAATTTCTCCTTTTTTTCTCAATGTTCTTTTTCAGTATTTCATCATTACAATGTCTTTTACTGTATTTGTAGTGAAAATGAGTCACTATTAGCAATGATACGAATTTTGATATCCAGGCAGACATTGTTAATAACTATGAACACTATTTATTAACATTAAATCTCACCAGAAACCTTATTTACAAGGTTCAAAAATACATGGTTTGGAAATTTACACATACAGGGAACAGGCAAACTGGAACACTTAAAAGGCAATAGCATAAGCAAACATTTTACTGGCAGAGAAGGTTTGTGCGGTCATTTACACCGCTTGCAGTTAGTTATCCTGCTTAGCCACTGGATGGATGCAGGAAGCTCCTTTCTGCTTATGGCAGAAGGCAATTAATGATTACAAGAGGCTTAAAGTATTTACTCACA
>VWZE01014426.1:12672-28765 GCA_013396675.1 Eubucco bourcierii | reverse complement strand
CACCACCCCCAGCACAGAGGGAGGGGGAGCAGGGGAGCATGCCTGGGCAAGCCAGAACATGTACAAGCCCACCTTTGACCTATTTAGACCTACCACGACAGTATTATTTAAATCACATTACTTTTTTTAATAAATTCTTCTGTTCCAACCTTCTTTTTTTTATGAAAATGAAATATCCTAAGCTTGTGTTTTACATTTAGCAAATATTTGTTTGAAGGTTTATAATTGATTGCCTATGAAGACAAAATCCAATAGAAATTATATTTACTATTACTATATATACTTTACTATTACTATATATACTATTGCTATTACTATTGTACTGTAAAATCCAGAAATTATGTATAATACAAAGTGATAGCTGGGATTTAGGTTTTTTTTAGTCTTGTTACACAACAAAATTCAATACTTTATCATTTTTGCTCATAAAATGCAGAATGCAGAAGTTTGGTATACCAGGAGACTACTGTTGGTTTTACCAGAGGAGCCACATCAGTTTAAATGTGTATACTAATATTCTTCATAAAACAGAGCTTTGCAAGTTTTTTTGTTTTGTCTCTATCGTCCAGAATTAACTGAAGTAGATTTCCTCACTATGCTGGAATGCTGCATACATTGGAGTAGTCAGTAAAAAGCAAAGAGTTTCTGAGATAATAGGACAATGTCATTATTCTGTCATTTGCAGGATGGTTACTTAGGGAATTTATTGAAAGAATAAAGACCAACTAGTTCCACTACGAGTCAGGTAGAGAATGAATTACCCTTCAGTTTAGTTGAAGCAAGCGCCCAAGTACTGACAATCTGGTCATGGGCATACTTTGGATTAATTTTTCCATTCAAAAACAACACACAAAGCAGTTAAGACTTCATTATATTCATGGACATGTGGGGAAGTCTTTTGTTTCCTTGAAGGTACATAAAGAGCACACTGCTGAAATTTCATTGCTGTAAAAGCAGACTTTTCCTTTACTTAACCGACATAAGTAAAAGTAACCTGTGTGACCTCAGCTCTCTGAGTTTTATAGAACAATAATCATTTTCTGACAGAACCAGTTTGCAGGGTTTTTGTATGTCCACCACAAAGAAAAATTGTATGTCATCTTGGTTTTATTATATCCATCAGCTGACTGCCCATTTATTGTGGAGTGTCTGCTGTGACATAGGGCCGTGACTCTATTCGGCTGTAATAGATTGCCTGTAGTGCATTCAGTGACTCTGGTACCTGTTGCTGGTTCTTTTTCCAGGTCAGCTGGCTGCAGGTACATGTGAGATTGTTACTTTGGACAGAGATAGCAGTCAGCCCCGAAGGACTATAGCCCGACAAACAGCTCGCTGTGCATGTAAAAAAGGACAGATTGCCGGTACAACAAGAGCAAGGCCAGCCTGTGTTGATGGTAAGAAGCAAAGATCTATTCAATTAGTTTCTACCAATGCAAGAGTGTTGTAAACCGGTCATGTCTCATTGAAAATATAAAAACTCGTTTGAAGAAATTTTCATGTGTCCCAACATGCAATGGCAATACCCCACAAAGATATTGTTGACTGGTAGTACTGATATTTCAATTACAATTATTTAGTTGGAATTTTTCTTTTTGTTTTAACTTAATATGCAGTTGAGTGTTAAGGGCATGGTGCTGTTATGTATTGCATGTGATGATAGGTTTAGCAGTGAAGTGGTATTCTTTTTTCCCCCCTGCTTAATATTCCCTGTAACATTTAAAAAATAACCTGAAAGGTTTTATGCCACTGGGAAACTGATGTAACTGTTTCTGTGTGATAGTTAATGTTTTTGGAAAAAAGCAGTGATACTGCACTATCTGAATATAGTATCTGAGTATACCTCACATGTCCAGCATTCCTTCTGTCCTTAAAATGATGGTTCTGTATAATTCACTGCAGATGCAGTGATAACGTGCAGCTGGAAAACTGCTGACATATGGAGAGGTATGAAAATAGTTCACTCTGAAATGATTTTCTGAAACACATGAATTTCTGAATTACAGCTAAATAAGATGTTAGTAGTGAGGCAATCTTCAAGACAGGTCTGGCAGTGCAGGGCCGTTAGAAATCACTTATGTTTAAAATATTATTTGCAACACATTGAAAATTGTTGATATGATACTAAATGTTTCAATTTAGGTTCAGTTAATAAAAGTTAAAATGAGATGGTACAATAAATAATAAATTCACAGATTGCCTTTGAATACTGACTGGTTTGAATCCTCAAAAAATATTGCTGAGAACACCCTACTGTTGCCTCAGAATTTGGTTCTTACCAGTCATTATCAAAGAAGACAGCTCAAAGGAGATTTCAGAGCCTACCCACAAAGCTAAATATAGAACATCATGCACTTTCTATTTTGGCATTTTCCTTTCACTGTTTTTGGTACTCTGTGAGACAGTTTCTTAGCTGTCTCTTCCGTAATGTGATGCTATATCCAGTAATTCTCTTCTGTCCTGTTTTATTGTAAGACTCTAAGACGGGAATGGCCAAAAAGAAAAGGAATAATTTTATTGTGCAATTTATAGTTGTAACTTTTTCAAAAATACTTGTTAGCAATTAAAAAGTTGGCATATATTTCCCATTTACACCAAAAATGTTCTAAGGGAATGCACAAGTTTTGCATCACCTGAAGAGAACTAACCACAGTTTTCTCTCAGTCAGTTAGGACCTCTAGTGAGATTCATTTGCTGTAACTTGTGTACCCAGCATTTGTTGTCTAACCTGTGAACTGCATTTGTCCCCTAAACCCAATGGAGAGCAAAAAGCATCTTCTCAGATTAATTTCTCTTATCCTAAGTGCCTAAGATAAATCATATGTAGCAGTCTGGTATTCACTTTCTCTACCTTACCTTAAGACATCTGTGATGATGAAACTTCCTATATGTATGTACCAGTAAGAAGACATGATTACAGCTCATCCTCCAATTGCTGTGTTTAGTTTCCAAGTAATTCAATATTTGATTTTGTTTTAAATGTATTTGTATTATCAGGCACTCGTGAAGAAGACATATTTCATATTCTGGATTTGCTTTCAATATCATCATTTAATGAAAACAGAAAACTGGATGATTTGTGGTTAGATATTTTGTAATCAGAGAGGGATCTTTAAGTGGATGCCAGTGTCTAGTGGAGTCCCTCAAGGATCAATTCTGGGACTGATCTTCTTTAACATCTTTGTTGGTGACTTGGACAGTAGAATTGAGTGCACCCTCAGCAAGTTTGCTGACGACCCCAAGCTGTGTGGTGTGGCTGACATTCTGGAGGGAAGGGATCCATCCAGAGAGACTTTGACAGGCTAGAGAGGTGGGCACAAGCCAACCTCATGAAGTTCAACTAGACCAAGTGCAGGGTCCTACATCTGGGTCAGGGCAATCCCTAGCACCAATATAGTCTGGACAGTGACTGGCTTGAGAGCAACCCTGAAGAAAAGGACTTGGAGGTGCTGGTGGATGAGAAGCTCAATGTGAACTGTCAGTGTACACTTGGAGTCCAGAAATCAAACCATATCCTGGGCTGCATCAAGAGAAGCGTGGCCATCAGGTCGAGAGAGTCAATTCTCCCCCTCCACTCTAGTGAAATCCCATCTGGAGTTCTGTGTTCAGTTCTGGAGCCCCTATTATAAGAAAGATATGGACATGCTAGAATGTGTCCAGAGAAGGGCCACAAGGATAATCAGAGGGCTGGAGCTCCTCTCCTGTGGAGACAGAATGAGAGTTGGGGTTGTTCAGTCTGGAGAGGAGAAGGCTCCCAGGAGACTTTATTGTGGCCTTCCACTATCTGAAGGAGGCCAATAAGAAAGCTAGTGAGGGACTTTTTAGGATGTCAGGTAGTGATAGGACCAGGGGAATGAATCAAAACTAGAAGTGGGTAGATTCATATTGGATGTTAGGAAGAAGTTCTTCACCATGAGGGTGGTGAGACAGCTTCCCCAAGTAGGTGGTGGAAGCCCCATCCCTGGTAGTTAAGGCCACTCTGGATGTGGCTCTGAGCAACATGATCTAGCGTGAGGTGTCCCTGCCCATGGCATGTAGGTTGGAACTAGATGATCCTTGAGGTCCTTTCCAGCACTGACAATTCTATGGTTCTATGATTCTATGTAATACTTCACATTTCAAAAAATAAGTAGGAAATTCATCATTTGGAAAATAGAACTAACTTATGTGTCCAAGTATTACAATTGATTTTTAAAAAACTTTTCCACCTAGCTGTAGTGAGATCTACTATCACTCTTTATTACTTTGGCAAGTGTTTATTGTTAGGATGTTGAACCTTCTCCTAAGGATGATAACTGCAAGATGTGTAGGATGTGCTGCTTTGCTTTCCTAGACACCATTCAGGATTAATACTCGAAAAGATTAATGATAACTTGAATTGTATATCAGTTTAAAAAAGAAGGCACAAGCCAAATCTTTGATGAGTAAGTTTTATTACTGAATTATGTTTAAAAACCAGTTTTGCATATCATAAACACCATTATGTAGGAAATAATAGATGAGCACTTTATCTTGTCTCTGATATTCTGCTTGCAAATAAAGTGTGAATTTGCCAGGTTCATAGTTTCAAGAATATACACTGAATTTTTATTTACTCTTGATATTCATTTCTAGGTGGAAAAAAAAAAAAAATGTTTCATACCCAGCTACTAGATGCTTTCTTCTGGACAGAACATGAAATTACATAAAATTATGTAAAATTATGAAAAGCTATTTTGATGTCCAGTGCCTCTGGATGAGTAATGCAATGACCAAACAACTGGATTTTTGGGGGGTTTTTTACAGTAAGAAATTCAAATTTCCATACAAATAAATCTTTCTCTGAGGACACTAAGAGTGTTTTTGCAAATTTTTTTTAATTTATATCACAGTTATAGAATCATAGAATCATAGAATGGTAAAGGTTGGAAGAGACCTCAAGGACCTGGTTCCAACCCCCTGCCATAGGCAGGGACACCTCCCACTAGTACAGGTCACTCAAGGCCTCATCCAGCCTGGCCTTCAACACCTCCAGGGAGGGAGCAGCCACAACCCCTCCTAGGCAACCTGTTCCAGTTGATGTTAAGAATGTAATTACTATCTGAGGTTTCACTTCTACCATTTAAAAAAAAAAAAATTAAAAAATCCTATTTGATAGTGTGATTTTGTTGCTGTTGTTTTGGAGTTTGGTTTTGTTGATTTATTTTGATTTTGGGTGTTTGGTTTTTGGTTGGGGTTTTTTTTGTTGGGGTTTTTTTGTTTGTTTTTGTTTTGTTTTGTGGTTTTTTTGTGTGTTTTTTTTAATGCCAGTTTGCTTTCCAAAGGTTTGGCTGTTTTAATCTTATTCTTTATATAGTCTAGATTTTAATTATATTATTTTTTAAGCAAAATTAGAATTAGACCTTAGACCTATCATAACTAATGCAAAGTCCTTTGTGAAGGAAGCAGATACAGTAAGCATGATGTGTTAACCTACCAACAAGAAAATATTAACTAACAACTGTGTTACAGCTTCTGGAAATAGAGTGTTTTGAAGAATGAGTAACAAAGTTGGTAATTTTTGCAGCCTTAAAATGCATCATGTTGTGACTGGCCACCATTTATTCATTGTTTGATGTAGAGAAGTTCCTTAGAATGTATGAGTTATGCTGTATATTTCTCAGAGCTCTGAAATACAAGTGTCAATTACTACAGTAAGTAACGTAAGGGCTCTTAAATCTCAAAAGCATTGTCTGAGATTCCACTTGTCAGGTAGCTCTTGGAGTAGGTCCTGAGTTGATTATCAAAATCCACTCTGCTTGCACTACTATATCAGATAAGGTATTTTCCAATAAAGGATCATGTATACCAGATAGAGCTAGAATTTATTTTAAATGCAAGTGCAGTGTTTAGGGCTTGGTCTGAGCAGATCACAAAGAACAGATATTTTCTTGAAATGTTTCCCTGTGCTGTTTTTTTGGGTTTTTTAATTTTTTTTTTCCTAGTGGTCTTTAAGCATGGCAGATTGCTAATGTAATTGGGAGAAATGACATCAGTATTCACTCTGATTTGAAGCTTGATTTAGTGTTGATTGCTTCATTCCTAGGCCTACAGAGTGATGATGTATATTTGGTATGTTCGGTTGTGATGTAATTTTTATTCATGAATGTAGGTTTTGTGATATTGGGACGGTACTTGGCCTGCACTCTTAGCTATATTTTTATTATTATTTGCATCTAGCATTTCCTAGTCCCTTTTTTGAGGTTGTATTTCATAGCAGTGACCTCAGTTGCATTTCTTTGATAAGATATTATATCTCAACATAGCATCTGGTTTATCACCAGTGTTATTTCCCTGTGCTGTCAGTCAGGCTTCATAAGTTTTTTTAACTGGAGCCTGTGGGAGATTGCAAGATAGCAATTATTCTCTATTTTTGTGCAGTACCTTCCTTAATTTGAGCTGAATTTAAAGCAAGTGACAGCAAGTCTTTGAGAGCAGTGTCTGTACACCCAGACCCATGGCTTCTGTGCTTTCACAAGAACTGCATCTATCTGGAAATAAAATTTGTTACGTCAAAGTATTTAACAGAATGCAAGTGTGTTAACCTCAGAAGAGTGGGATGAACATTTAAAAGTTAATAGATTCCAATAGTTCTGTCTGATATATATTTATAGCTCAAAGATAAATAGCAGTTTTCTCCAGAAAATAGAAACAGTTGATGAGAGGAAAAATAGTATGAGAGAAATGGTTTAATTGCTTGAGAGAATTAGGATGGCAATGTTTGATTTGCTTACCTGGATTCTGTGATTAGAAGATTCTCATGCTTTGGATTTGAATTCTGGTTACTTATGTGTCCACAAAGTACTGGGAGAAATCCCAGGACATTGATCCTGATATCCAATATTCATAAATTTGGAATAGCTATAGAGCAACTAACTAAATTCAAAGACAATTTATGTTACAAATCAAAAGTTTTTGTGTTTTATTTTGGTTTGGGTTAATTTTAAACAAAGTTTTAAATTCTTTTGCAAGCATTGTAACAGTAGTGTTTTCTACAGAAATATGGTATAATTTGTTCATACATTATGATTAACATGCTTTTCCATTGGCATTGATTGATTTTGTTTAACACGGAAGCTCAAGGTCCACAAGGAAACCACATTAGTTTTGATCAATAATTCCCTGTACTTCTCATTATCCTGGGAGTCTTGGCAGAGGTGTAGGGGTCAGAACTAATCATTAATGGAATCCCAGATCATTCACTTGAAACAGAACAGTATAATACCTGGAGAGCTTCATTATTCTGAAGTATCTTACCTACGTGAGGTTAAAAAAAACCCAAACTATAGTGATTTTCAGAAATGCTTTTACATTTGGAATACGACCAGAGAAGGGCAATGAGGCTGGAGAGAGACCTCGAGCACAAGCCCTATGAAGAGAGGCTGAGGGAGCTGGAATTGTTTAGCCTGGAGAAGAGGAGGCTCAGGGGAGACCTTCTTGCTGTCTACAACTACCTGAAGGGTGGTTGTAGCCAGGAGGAGGTTGCTTTCTTCTCTCAGGCAACCAGCACCAGAACAAGAAGACACAGTCTCAGGCTGCGCCAGGGGAAGTTTAGGCTGGAGGTGAGGAGAAAGTTCTTCACTGAGAGAGTCATTGGCTACTGGAATGGGCTGCCCAGGGAGGTGGTGGAGTCACCATCCCTGGAGGTGTTCAAGGTGGGTTTGGACGTGGCACTTGGTGCCATGGTCTAGTCTTGAGGTCTGTGGTAATGGGTTGGACTTGATGATCTTTGAGGTCTCTTCCAACATTTGTGACACTGTGATACTGTGATACTGTAATATTTCACCTATTTGTTAGTGTGCTATCTATATTAATTTATCCTGGTTTTATTGCAGATAGTTCCCAAATTTCCCTCACTGTAAATTACACATTTAATTTTGTTGCATTCAAGGTATGATACTGTAAAACAAGTAAAACTAAAAGAGAAAGCAGGATGGATATAAAATTAAAAGGAGAATGTATAATACTGTAGAAACTTCACTGAACTAGAAATGGCATACTGGATAGTGTGGAATATTTTAGTCTAGGAGGAATCTGAGACTATTTAACCATGAAAATTGTTGGAGGGCTGGAACTTTCTGTGAAGAAAGGTTGAGTGATTTGAGATTATTTACATGGGAGAGGGCTCCAGTGGACTATAATGTGGCCTTTCAACAACACTTGTAGTGACAGTACAAAGGGCAATGGTTTTAAACTAGAAGAGGGTATATTCAGATTGGACATAAGGATGGGGTTTTTTTGCAGTGAGATTGGTGAAAGATTTTTAAAGGTTTTCTCACAGACAGTGGAGATGTTGTGGAAGCCCCATCTGTGCAAGTGTACAAGGTCATGTTGGACCAGTCTTTACGACACTACATCTCTTTAAAGATGTTTCTCCCCATGGCAGGGGTTTGGACCTGATGATCTCTAAAGATGTCTTCCAATCTAAACTATTCTATGATTTTATGATTCTCTTTGACCCTGGGCAAATGGAATTGATTACATTATATTGGTAGGGATACAATTGACTATTCTGCTAAGTATTTATGAAGTTAAGTAGGTTGGAACATGTAGCTAACTTACACTGTTCTTCTTGAGAGATGGAAAGAGTTACAGTTACTTCAAACTGGAGAATATTTCATCTCTGATGAATGTTTTAGAAAAAAATACCTTAATGCAATTGTCTGGGATCTCATAGAGAGCTCATGTATCAAAACCCACTGTAAAAGACATTTCTGTTGTGAATCACAGAAAAGGTTAAAACTTCCTTTCATTTTTAAAGGCGTACGTGCACTAAACACTAACCACAGTGGCCAGTGTATTCAGAAGACCTTCTGCCTAGGAGATGACTACTAGTATCTCTGAAAATTAACTAATTTGTAAATATTTTAATACTATTACTGAGTGAGAAGCTGCATGGAACTGCAAAGAAACGCTTAGATGATGATTTAAGATTTGTCAATGTTCTCGCTGTGGTCATGAGTTTTATTTTCAAAGAATACAGCACTTTTGTTTATAATCAGGACTTTAAAATTATCCAAGAAGCTGTTAACTGAAGTGCTGAAGTAATGTAGGAAGTAATAATGCAGTGCAATATTAGAATATTTTTCAAGGAATGGAACAAATAATAATTTAGTCATTTCATGTATGCCTTTAAGTTTTACTGTGCCTTCTTGAGCCCTTCTGGTCTCTTGGATGCTTTTTGTTAGGATGCATCTCAAGTATTGTAAATACTGTTTATGTTCACTTACAAAATAACCACTGAGTACTTGTGTTATGCTGTACCTTAGAATGATAAGTATTTCTATCTACTTCTACATACAAATAATAGTAAAAGAGAAAAAAATATGCTTAACTATATTCCTTTGCTTAGGCAGAGGGGGGAAGGATAGCAACCATGCATTTTTTAGTATACTACATTTAAAACTTAGTTTTTTCAACATGACTTAAAAAGAAGTAATTCTTTTCTCCCTTTTCTCACTCCCCAGTCCATATGTGCAGTCACAATTGTGTCTGTACTTACAAATGTACCAAATCATGTGCAGTACTTTGCTTTCCATCAGCTGTCTCTAGACAACTCTATCAGAACTGTAGGTTCTCCCAGTTACTAACAGTACAATGGAATTAAAATTGTTTCTGTGGCTCTTGAGCTTTCCCTTCCTAAACATGGTACTGACATGGTATGACAATTTCCACCTTGTGGGTCACTTTTCATTTAGACATACAGAGGAAGAAATGTTAAAGGTAGCACATGACATTCCAAAACAAATTGAGTAGTAGTTATTATCTAAATAATAATTTTAAAAAATAGTAAAATCTTAAAAGCAGTTCTTCTTTTTGGTAATGAGCGTCAGTGTCAGTGATAGACTCAAGTGTTGCTGAGGAAGAAATGACTCTGTCCAACCCCAAGACAGAAAGTGAGCAATATAAAACAAATATATCAGTAGCTGAAGCATCAATGACAGGACTGATGTGTCTGTTAGAAATACAGGAAGGTAATTTGAGTTTTACCTTCATAATGAGAATCTGCAACAAGAGTAACAATGGAAGTAAATAATCAATAAAAAACAAACCAAAACAAAAAAATCAAACTACGAACCTGCATAACAAACACATTCATAACTACCCTAAAACAATTGTTTTCATCAAGAACAATAGTTAAAGGGAAGTGGTGATGGCATCGACCTTGTCAGAGTTCAAGGACTGTCTGAGCAATGCTTTTAGCCATGTGGTTTACTTTTAGACAAGGAGCAGAGAGTTGGTCTTGGCAATCCTTACAGGTCCCTTCCAACTTGAGATATTTTATTATTCTGTGACTGGATGTGGCATAAAGATGCAGACCAGGATTTTGTACAAATGTACACAGTTAGCAGATATTTTCTGTGACATTCTGAAGGATTATAAATGACAAACTGAGAGGAAACACTTTGGATATACAAGGGAAATAGACTTGGAATAAGTGTGAATAAAATGTAATCGAAAATAAAATACTTTTCTAAGCCTTGTACCTATAATAAAGTCACCAAACTGGAATTACTTTTCCTCCTTTGAGATTAAAACTGGCATCAATATACCATTTTGGTTTAAGAGATGGCTGTGTTTCTAAATGATAGGGCAGGGAAATGTTTAGGAAATCAGAATTTAATTGTGTGATTTGGAAGGTGGCCAGGAACCAGGGGTTAACACTGGTAGTATTGCAAACAGTGCTGAGAGAACTTTAATTGCCTCTCATGCTTAATGCTTTGCTTTCACATTTCATCTGAAAGACAACACCTTCAGCCTCTCAGTGTTTCATGGGACGCATTAGTTCATCAATGTTAACAGCTTTGTTTCCTTTAGTTCCTTGATGCTCCTAAGCAGTCACCCATGTAGTCTAATCTTCTTTCATTTACATGCTCTAATGGCAATTTCAGCACAGAAAGATTGTTGGAGGTTATGTGACATTAGACTGTGGAACAATTTTCTGAAGGAGTGGCTAGAAAGCTAATTACTACAGACATTTTAAATTGAACTGGACAAAATACTAGAGAACGTATTATGCATTAGCCTAAGTATGCAGTGCATCACTGGACAGTTTACTGTGCTTGATATCTTGCGGTAGAGCACCACCGACAAACACAGCAGTCTGATTGCAGTCTGATTCGTTAGCTAACTTCAGGCAATAGGTCAACATGACATTCCTCAGTTCAGGACTTTGGTCACTTGTAGGCTCCCTCTGTGGACTGTAATACGAGGTGGGCGTGTCAGAGGTCATATAAGGTCAATACTGGAATCACCTTCTGCAAGCTTTCTCTTTTTCTCTCTTATGAGATTAAAGAGAACACGGAATGGTTATCAGAGCAGCATTTTCTGCTTGAATGTCGTGTATAAGCACTTCAGGCAGTCAGCTGCTCAGACTGCCTTCTGGAAAAAAACCACTATCTTCACTTTTAGAGGCAGTTTAAGGAAGGAAATGTTACATATTTGTATTATTCTGCTTAATATCATAGAATCATAGAATCATAGAATGGTAAGGTTGGAAGGGACCTCAAGGATCATCTAGTTCCAACCCCCTGCCATAGGCAGGGACACCTCCCACTAGTACAGCTCACTAAAGGCCTCATCCAATCTGGCCTTGAACACCTCCAGGGAGGGAGCAACCACAACCATCCTGGGCAACCTGTTCCAGTGTCTCACCACCCTCACTGGAAAGAACTTCCTCCTAACATCCAGTCTGAATCTTCCCTCTACCAGTTTAAACCCATCCCCCCTAGTCCTGTTGCAAGACCTTGTAAATAGTCCCTCCCCAACCTTCCTTGTTTAGAATAGTGAGGTAGATCATCATTAGGAAAACATTACTAGCCTTTTAGTACCAGATTTCCTGCAGAGCAACTCTTAGACTCTTTATGCAGAAGGCTTCAGTTTTGCAATTTTGTGTTTGCCAGTCCTCAGAAGTGACACTTTTGGTCTGTATGAGTAGTTTAGGTACCTGACTTTTGTTCATATAAAACTTTAATTACCTTGTGGTTTCACTATAATGCACTAAAAAGTGCTGTGTTAGTGCTGGCTTCCTTTTCTAGTGATATGAACTGCATTAATCTGCATTTGCTAGGGTAGGGATCTAGCACATTTTGTTGCATTCTTACAGGTTTCATAGGGTCCCTAGTTTAAAATCTCTTTACACATTACAGAACCCTCTGGTTTACGTCTTTAGAAACAAAATGTGCATGTTGGTTATCGAGCTGCTTTCAGATCTGTGGGTACTTTACACAGCAATGATACTTCATATTGCAGTATTTTATTGTGTTTTTCAGATTTACCTCTAAAAGTAATGTATATATATATGTATATAAATAGATTTATGTACAAGTGTATGTAAAGTCTTTTTATATTGTTGTTACTCTGTGACATTAAAGTGTGTACATTAAGATCTGAAAGGCCAAAAGACAAAAACTCTTCCCCAGCAATTAGCGATTAAGCTACTAAATTACTTACCCTGTCAAGGATGACTTTGCAAGTATCAAACTCTCTAGGAGGGAAGCTGGACAGTACTGTACAAAGTAACCTATCAGTTCTAATTGTCCTAAAGCTTTTAATTACACCCATGAGTGTAGTTTCCAGGACAAGCCAGAGGACTCAAGTCAAGTTTAAGCCAGTGTAAGACGTCATCCGTCTATTGCAATGACTAAACTAATTTATTATGAATTAAGTGATACCAGTTCTTTGTGTAAGAAATTCTTAAATGACATTGTGTCCAGTGTGCAAACAAAGATTATAGAAAAGTTTCTGTGCTTGAAGTAGTTTTTGGTTTTCTTACTGATGTTGAGAATTCCAACTGGAACATGAACATAAGTTTAGATCCTATTGTAGAATTAGTAATAGTAATTTAAAAATACAACTCAGTTGGAGAGACATGATTCCTATCTTGATATTCTTATAATTTAAGGTTCACATACTTTAACCTCTTAGTCAAATTAAGAATGCTGCTGAGGCTAATGAACCTGTTTCCTTGAATTTGAATTTACTGGATCAGTACTCTTTTAGATTGATACATATAATAAAGCAATGATGGAAACAATTCAGTGTCAGGCTTCCCATAAGAGTGAAATTTGGAGAAGAGTTTTGAGTTCATGTGTAAAATAATTTGAATTCTGTAGTTCTTTGTATTCATGTTTAACCTTTATTAACTTTTTGTGCCAATTACTTGAAATGCTCTATTTTTCACTGCAAGGAAATAACCCACTGCAGACTTGTTTAGAGATAGGGAGTTTTATATGAAAAACATTAATGTACATACACACCTATGAAATGTTGGATCACTTTTGAATCCAATGGTCTGGATGAATTTGAATGAAAATCAGAAACTAAAATGAAAAAAAAAAACAAAACAAAAAAGAATTCTTGTAACTGTGGGATTCATGAAACTCTACCAAAGTTGCGACCTTCACCTCTGTATCCCTGCCGCAGTAATTCTGGCTCCATACCCATACCTCTTACTCTATCAGTTTCACATGTTTCTGAAATCATATTTCATTTGCACAGTTATTTCTTTCTCCTGCATGTGTGGTTTTGTTTGTTCTGCA
This sequence comes from Eubucco bourcierii, assembly GCA_013396675.1. NCBI lineage: Eukaryota > Metazoa > Chordata > Aves > Piciformes > Ramphastidae > Eubucco > Eubucco bourcierii. The sequence continues at coordinate 15,209 of VWZE01014426.1, read as the reverse complement.
AAAGCACTCCTGTTGACTCACTAAATTCACACTTTTTCTAACTTCTCATATCCATATAGAATCATAGAATAGTAAGGTTGGAAGGGACCTCAAGGATCATCTAGTTCCAACCCCCTGCCATAGGCAGGGACACCTCCCACTAGTACAGCTCACTCAAGGCCTCATCCAGTCTGGCCTTGAACACATCCAGGGAGGGAGCATCCACAACCTCCCTGGGCAACCTGTTCCAGTGTCTCACCACCCTTACTGTAAAGAACTTCCTCCTAACATCCAGTCTAAATCTCCCCTCTGCCAGTTTAAACCCATTGCCCCTTGTCCTGTCATTGCAGGACCTTGTCAATAATCCTTCCCCAGCCTTCCTGTAGGCCCCCTTCAGATACTGCAAGGCTACTATCAGGTCCCCTCGAAACTTTCTCTTCTCCAGGCTGAAGAGCCCCAACTCTCTCAGCCTGTCCTCATAGGAGAGCTGCTCCAGCCCTCTGATCATCTTTGTGGCCCTCCTCTGGACCCGCTCCAACACTTCCATGTCCTTCCTGTGCTGAAAGTCCAGAACTGCACACAGTACTCCATATGCCTTCCATGAAGTCATTTAGGCTACATAATACTATGGAATGAGCCACACAGGATATCTTTTGGCATACAGGGGAAATGGACTGCACATGGGAGATGCTGCAAATGACAATTTATAATCTGTGTGTTCATGGAAAAAGAATTTGCATAAAATAAGCACATAAATAAAAGTAATCACAGACTCAAGGTGATTTTTGGTTTTACACACTATATGCAAAGATTAATACTGGACCAGCAATTACATTTTACTTTTATTATTAAAACTGACCATTTAAAACCTTTTATAAAGCTGTATTTCCAGCTTCACTTTTAACTTGAAGAAATTACACTTTGAACCTTGTGACTTGAAAGAAAAACTTGATAGTCATGCTTACACTGTAATTCAGAACCATCCCTATTGCTATCAGAGGCACAGTTTTCTCAAAGCACATCTGCAATGCAGAATTAAAATTTTGAGGTGTACCTTCTATTATATCCTAGGTTTTGCATGGGGTGTCAAGACAGAAAACTTTCAATTCTGTTAGATGAAGCTGTAGCTCAAAATATTCTCTTCCATTTCTATTTGAAATAAGATTTATGATTCAGTTCATAATTTAGAAGACATATAAAGCATTAACAAAAAATCACTGCCATGTTCAATAAACATTGCAGTGTTCTAAAATCTTCATAGTAAATAAGGTTAAAGAGGAAAATAATAGTTTACACTGCTTTTCAGTTTGGGTTGCATTATTTTCCCTATTCTGGAATTTCTGTGACTTTACTGTGCAATATTAACATAAGGTGCTGGGGTTTTCTCTTTCTGTTTGCTTTGTAAACTAATGAAAAATAGTGTTCATGCATCTTTGACATTTCATATCATCTTATGCTGAGATTTAGAGCTATGACAACTTGCTGGTGTGCTCCTGCTATTTTCAACCCCATTTTTAGTCTTTTTTTTTTTTTTTTAATTACAGAATTTTACTGAAATATTAAGTTGTGCAATGTTTAAGGTTTCAATTTTTAAGTATTAAGTATTAATCTGGACCTACAGATTATACTTATCATGGAGAAGTTGTTGCTTTTTATATTTATTTTCTCATAGCTTATAATGTCCTGATTTTCTGTGCTGTCAAACAGTTGAGTAAGATATGTGAACCAAAAGGATAAATTACAAAAAAAGGTGTTTGTAACAGTATTATGAGCGCAAGCTACCATAGAATCATAGAATCATACAATGGTAAGGTTGGAAGGGATCTCAAAGATCATCTAGTTCCAAGACCCTGCCATAGGCAGGGACACCTCCCACTAGTACACTCACTCAAGGCCTCGTCCCGCCTAGCACTGGACACCTACAGGGAGGGAGCATCCACAGTCTCCCTCGGCAACCTGTTCCAGTGTCTCACCATCCTTACTGTAAGGAACTTCCTCCTAATATTCAGTTCAAATCTCCCCTCTTCCAGTTTAAACCCACTGGCCCTTCTCCTGTCATTCCAAGACAATGTCAATAGTCCCTCCCTAGCCCTCCTGTAGGCCTCCTTCAGATACTGGAAGGCTACTCTAAGGTCTCCTCAAAGCCTTCTCTTCTCCAGGCTGAAGAGCCCCAACTCTCTCAGCCTGTCCTCATAGCAGAGTTGCTGAAACCCTCTGATCATCTTCGTGGCCCTCCTCTGGACCTGCTCTCACAGTTCAATGGCATTCCTGTTTTGGCATCTATATCTATTACATAAATGTATATCAGGGTAAATATATAGCTGTCCTAAAAATTAGGAAGAAAATAAGGTAAATTACAGTAGTATAAAATTAGTATAAAGTTATAAAAGTGAGGATTAAGAAAATTATGAGAATACTAATAATCCTGTACAATAATGTATAAAGAGGCATCTGTATTATTGCACTCTGTGCTGGTTTGAGGCTAATTGGAATATTTTAATGGAGAAAATTATAGGTTGTGAAAAGGGAACAATGGTGATGTCTACTTCACTCATAGG
>VWZE01014423.1:4886-42790 GCA_013396675.1 Eubucco bourcierii | reverse complement strand
GTTTAAGACCAGGTTGGACGAGGCCTTGATTGACCTGTACTAGTGGGAGGTGTCCCTGCCTATGGCAGGGGTTTGGAACTAGATGATCCTTGAGGTCCTTTCCAACCTTACCATTCTATGATTCTATGATTTTTCTACCATTCATTTTTCATCTGGCTGGAGAAATGCATAAAAACTTTTTTAGATATATTATTCTATGATGAAAGAAATACTAATGATACATGCAACCATGCTTATGAGGTTAGCATTACTGAATGATTTACTTGAATATAGCTTAGCAGTACTGATTTAGCTAGAGTGGATATTGAGCTTTACCAAGTCTCACATAAAATAGGAAAAAACCCAAACACTACCTTTGCAAATTACTTGTCTATAATGACTTCAGTTTTGGAGGTTTTTTTGACCAGGAAACTAAAATAGTTGTCTATGTAACTAACAGTAGATACAGGAACAATATATATGCTGTGACGGTGATCAAAGAATCATAGAATCACGCAGGTTGGGAGGGATCTCCAAAGGTCATCTAGTCCAAACCCATTGCAGCAAGCAGAGACATCCTCAACTAGATCAGGTCCTTCCCAGCCCTGTTGAATCTCACCCTGAGTATCTCCAGGGATGGGGTATCAATCACCTCTCTGGGCAAAATGTTTCAGTGCTCAACCACCCTCATTGTAAATAACTTTTTCCTAACATCCAATCTAAATCTACTCTTCTCTAATTTAAAAGCACTGTCCCTAATCCTGTCACTGCAGGCCTTTGTAAAAAGTCTCTCTACAACCTTCTTGTAGCTCCCCTTTAGGTACTGGAAGGTCAGTATTAGGTCTCCCTGTGTCCTTCCTATATTGAAGGCTCCATACCTGGATGGAGTACTCCAAGTACAGCCTTACCGGAGCAGAGTGGCAGAATCACCTCTCTGTATCTGCTGGCAACCTTCTGGGCTGCAAGTGCACACTGTCTTCTCATGTCCAGTTGTGCTGATTTGAGGCTAATTAGAATCTTGTCCACCAGCACCCCAAGTTCTTTTCCTCAGGGCTGCTTCTTATCATCTCCGCCTCCAGCCCATATTGTGATGCAGGGATATACATGGGACTCCATAAACCTTCCAGTGCCACATGACCAGAAACAGAATCATAGAATTACTAAAGCTGGAAAAGATCTTTAAGATCATTGAGTCCAACCATGACCCAACTACCATGACCACTAAACCATGTCCTGAAGCACCACATCTACACACTTCTTGAACACCTCCTGGGATGGCAACTCCACCACATCCCTGGGCAGCCTGTTTCAATGCCTCACCACTTTCTCAGTAAAGAAGTCTTTCTTAATGTCCAATCTAAACCTCTCCTGGCACAAGTTAAACCCATTTCCTCTTATCCAGTCTCATTTTAATATGGAGGCTATGGACATAGCAGCAATCTCTGCTTCTACCAGCTGTTCAGCACATCTTCTGCAAACACATGAGAAATGTTTTGATTTTTTAATGGATTTATAAATATCACTGTGAGTTAGAGTTATAATTTGTCCTTCATAAGACTTGGTGGAGCAATTGGAATTTTCATGGTTCTCTCAAAAGTGCTATTCTTTCTCTAAAGCTGAGGTATCCTTACTTCCTCAAGAGTTATCAACTATGCTTGTAGGAAGATGGCAAGAAGAGGAGAGTTACCTTTGTGTGTTCCAAATTGATTAATCGTGAGGGAGGTGGATTTTTTGTTACCTGTCTTGAGAATATTATGGATTAAATCAGGATATTACCCAGAAGTCTAAAGAAAAATCCAGGCATATTTGTTCAGAAAACTGAGAGCAGAATGTGAAACAGTTTGCAAAATATTCACTTTAAACTACCTTTAGCTTAAATAATGAATATTTCTGTGAATTTTTTTACTGCATATTTAACTTTCAGCCACTTTAAAAAGTATTTGACATTCAAAATCTTCCAAGACTAGGACAATACAAAAAGGCGGTAAGTGCCTGTTTGTACTGATCTCCATAAAAATAGAACTGTGCTGTGTTCTGTACAGGAGGTCTTTCTCTTGTGAACTTGGAGAGAATACTGTTAATCAAATATGAAAAAAAAAAATCTGGAATTTGATGCAAAGTAAGATTGCATCATTTTCTCTCCTTTTTTCCTACCCTGTATAATTTATATTGTCCTGTAGAATGTCAGTGAAAGGCAGTTAGGAAAATTTGGGGTTAAAATGTCAACTTCTCTGAGTTATTGTTATTGCAAATGTAATTTTGATTTGTATATCAGAAACCAGGGGTAGAAAAAAGAGACTTTTCACCCATAAATAGATTGCTCAGAACTAGGTCATGCAAACTAACATGTAATCGTCCTTTTGCATTATAGAACTATCTAGGTATTTTTTGAACTACAGTGTAGTGTGATTATTAGTCACTGATTGTCTGTACCATCTAACAGACTGCTTATTTAAATGTAGTGTTTTGTGGAATTTATCAAGCATGAACCAAATAACATTTCTAATACACAGAGAGTTACTGAGGAAAACTGCAAACAAACATCTGCATCTTTTCTATTTTCATTATGATTGGAAACTGCATTTTAATTTGCCTGAAGAGAATTTTGATTTATTTCAATCAGAAATGTTCACTTAGATCATTACAAGTTCTGACTATTTTGGAAATGGACATAAATTCAGTTTCTGCAGAAAAATCTTTCCCCCCTCTGTCTGTAAATGGGATGAAGATGGATGAAGTCATGCTTTGCAGGACTGTCAACAGTCTATAATTTCTGCAGAAAATTCTCGCTTACTTTGAGCTTTTGCCCTCTTTCCTACTGTGAGGTTATGTCATATTTCTTCTTATAAGTCTTCAGAGCACCAGAAAGGCTCCAAAAATGAAGCAGGAGCTTGGATGTACATAGTAAGACCAGTGTGTTAAAATTAATGGTATCCACAGAGAGGAAAGTGCTATGGGCAGCCATTTGTTTTTCTATTGCAGGAAGAAAAGCTCAGTAGCATTTAAAAATGTGCATGTGCAGTTTTTCTTCATATTCCTTTTTCTTTTTACTTTCTTGATACCTCTCCTGTGTGGGAGGTCCAGTGGACAATAGACAGAATGTTGTTTCTAAGTACAGAAGACACACTAGACATTCAAAGGAGAATGTTTAGTCCATGCCTAGTTGTGAGTATATCCATAGTATATCTATATTACTATAAGGATTTGTTACTATAAGGATTGTTTGGGTTTGGTTGGGGTTTTTTTGTTTTTGTGTGGGTTTTTTTGTTGTTGTTGTTTTGTTTTGTTTTGTTTTTTCCCACTGCTGCAGACCTCTCCTTTATTGCTTTTATTAGCTATGCCATATCTATTTGCTTTGCTCAGGTTAGAAAACCCAACCCAACAACAATACCAAAACACAGCTTGACTCTCAGTAAGCAGCAATGTGTATAATAGTTTATTATTTGCCTCCTGTGAAAACAAAACTTCTAAAATCCAGAGGAAGATGCCTCAGAATAGCTGAACACCATGCAGGTGTAGTTATCTGGGGAAGTTTTTGGCAAAGCACAGACTGCAAATCCTTTGGCAATTGAACTTAAACCCATACACCACAATTATTTTGCATGATCCGTGTGCATTTAAACATAGACCAGCATCACTGAGGTAGTCAAGTACAATGGAATATTGCACTTTTTTGACCTTTAGCTGAACTACATGTGAAAGTCAAACATGCTTTTCCAAATCTTCAATGCTACATAAATAAACTTACGCTCCTTGTGTTTCCCTCATTGTTTCCACATTTGTGTCAGCTTTCTCACCAGGAATACAGAAGGTAGAAAAAACTATAATAGAGTTTTTTCTATATATATAGATGAGACAAGCATACAGTTCAGTTATTGCTCCTATTCTATATGCTTTAAAGGAATCCTCTCTGTACACAGAAGAGTCCAACAAACCCATGCTTTTTCCCCTCTGCTCCCCTCCTCACTCCTCCCCTCTCCCCTTTCTGTATTGAACAGAATAAATTGTAGAATATAGAAGCATGTGAGATATATTTAATGAAGTTATTGCTGTCACAGACAGCAGTTTGCTATCAATATCTTTTATTTCCAAGCTTTCCTGCCTAGTTTCTTCTCCATTTTCAGCCTCTTTCTGTGTTGTTTTTCCCCTGATACCAAATGTCCAATTAATGCCAAGCAGAAGATTGGCAAATGTTTGAGCTTATAAAGATGGCTCTGTAACAAGCTACTATACATTTTTATCCCTCTGCAAAGATGATTTCCAAGCCCTAATGACAAGCCATTTCATGAACTAAAGTAACAGTATTGTTTCTCACTCCTAAACCAGGCATTCTGGGAAACCACAAATCATTCATAGAACTGTTATCAGTAACCTAAATGGTATGACAAAAGCAAGTGGTCTAAAAACTCAGTATGCTATGCAGAAAAAAACCCCAAACCCAATGTTGTGTAATATTACTGACAAATCCAATAATTTAAAGAGAATTAATCGTAATAGACCCCAAAATGTCAAAATTCTCAATAAAATTCACCTTTTGTTATCTGCTTTCTGTTTTTCAAAAACTATGAGGTGCAACCAGGTCATATTTTCAGGGTTTCTTCTACAAAATTAGGTTACTCCTCTCCCTCATTCAGATAAGCAACCTAGAAAATTCTCACTAGTTCACAGAAACAATTGTACTGGAGTCTTCACTTGCTCTTTTTTTAGTGAATATTTTGAATGCCATTAGATGATGTTTCAAACTGTTACAGTATTCAATGATCAACCTCCTTCGGTTGAGTGATAAAGACAGAACATTGCTATGGCATATGTTTGTAGGAGATAGAGTGTCCCTGCTAGTATGCTCCAGAGATTAAGGACAAGCCATTCCAGATTTTTTAACATTCATTTTGAAGTTTTCATATGTGATTTTCTAAACCAAATAGAAAGGATAGTTCTAGATAAGAGAACCAGGTAGAGCAGCTGCCCTCTCAAGCTAAGGAAACAATCTGATACCCTGCAGTTCAGATTCAGTAGTTGTATATTAGGTCCTGACATTTCTGTATAATTTGGCTCAAATGCAATGGAAAATTCTCCAGGTCTTGCTCACTGTTCTCATATGAGGATTTAGTTGGACTCTGTGAATGAGTACAGCTAGCAACATCCTGGCCAGCAGCAGGTATTAATAGATTAGAATTGGATGTACTTAAATGCAGCATAGTGAGATTCTTTAGAATCCATTTTCTAAATTATTCTCTTTTGGAAAGGCAAACAAATGGATCTTTATTTTTTCAGGCTTTTCTCTGTTTACAATCTACAGAACTTGTTCTTAGGACCTGTCACTAAAGGAGCACTTTAGATATTTTAATGCACAGACATTTTGCCAGAAGCCTGTGGCAGAATACCAGCGTTTGATTTCTGGGGTAGTGAAATACAGGACTTCAACTTAATGGTTAATTTCTATCTTAGAAATCTATATTTTCTTCTGATAAAACAGTCTAGAAATGTGTCTGTATGTAGTGGCCAGTCCTCTATAGTAATGATTCGAAAATTTACTTCCTCCAAGGATTCATTTGACATATAAGGAAATATTCTGCATTTGTTGTATTTTCCATATGGTTTTAGATGTCTCTTCCCTCAGCTCTGGACATCTTCCTCCTTTTTTTGCTCCCCAGGATATCATTTCTCCAACATGCTTTTGTGTATTGCCAACATGATTTTGTGTATTGCCCGAGCAAGCTATTTCTCTATTTGATTCTATTTCTTTCCCCCCGCCACCCCATTTTTTTTTGTTTTGTTTTGTTGGGGTTTTTTTGTTTGTTTGTTTGTTTGTTTGGTTTTTGTGTTTGGTTGGAATTTTTACTTCAAGGATTAGCTAAGGAAGATAACATGGAAAATTCATGCTCCCATCAGGATGCCTGGTAGCCTTCCCTATCATGCTCTCTTTTGTACCCAGCTCCCTCTTGCAGCAGAGAAGTCACATTAGAAGATAGTACTCTACCCATGCATCACCTGTTATTTGAGCTGATGCAAATACTAACCCCTTAGGTTGTCAGCTTCTCGGAAAAGTTTGTATCATAACATCTCAAGTCCTGAGGCTTCAAGAGCCAAGACAGTATCAAGAACTTCACTAGTTTTGTGTGTGCGTTTTCTACAAGTCTATTATTCTACTATCCCCTAACCATTTTAATGGATGCACTCCCCATAAGTCGTTTACAACTAAAATCTAGGGGGGAAAAACCCTATCCTGTTCTTTCCTCTACTGTGTGCAGTTCTGGAACCCTCAGCACAGGAAGGACATGGAACTGTTGGAGCGGGTCCAGAGGAGGGCCACAAAGATGATCAGAGGGCTGCAGCAGCTCTCCTATGAGGACAAGCTGAGAGAGTTGGGGCTCTGCAGCCTGGAGAAGGAGAAGGTTTCCAGGAGACCTTATAGTAGCCTTCCAGTATCTGAAGGGGGTCTACAGGAAGGGGAGGGACTATTTACAAGGTCTTGCAATGACAGGACAAGGAGAAATGGGTTTAAAACTGGCAGAGGGCAGATTTAGACTGGATGTTAGGAGGAAGTTCTTTGCAGTGAGGGTGGTTAGGCACTGGAACAGGTTGCCCAGGGAGGTTGTGGCTGCTCCCTCCCTGGAGGTGTTTAAGGCCGGGTTGGATGAAGCCTTGAGTAATCTGTACTAATGGGAGGTTTCTCTTCCTATGGCAGGGTGTTGAAACTAGATGATCCTTGAGGTCCCTTCCAACCTTACCATTTTATGATTCTATGATTCTATGATTCCTGGCACTATTTATTTTATTGTTTGTAGCTAATTTCTAGTTAGGCAGGGAGAACATCAAGAAATAACAGGGAGAACAGTTTTAGATAATCGTGTCAGATTAGGAAAATGTGCTGAGTTTCCTATCCAAAATACAAGGGAGATTAATATAAAAATACTACTAAGTATCAGAAATAAGTAGTATCATGATGATTTTTAAATGTTTAGAATAAACTTCTTTTGTCTGTTTTTAACTGCTTTACAGCTTGTGTTATAAGAAGAAATTATATAGCTTGACTGCTTTACTAGATTTGCAAGACATTCATTATTAATAACTTAGTCTTTGAAGAAATTATTCTGTGAAGAAATAATCAAAATGGATTCCCTTAACATATTAATGAATATTAACATTGGCTTCACTACATTACTGGTACAGAAAACTAAATATAAAATTCTTACAGAATTTTTCTCCTTCCTTTTTGATGGTAAAACTAAAGTATATTAAAATGGTGTTGAACAATGCCTCTCTACTCTAGAATCAAATGTAAGTAATGACATTCTTGTCTTGAACTCTGGATTACTCACAGCAGATTGAAAACGATTGATTCTACTTTGAACAGAGAAACTCCACTTTGAAAGATCTTTACACAACAGGCAAATAGCTAAATGCTGTATTATTCTCTCCAGCCTCTGTGTTCACTCTAAGATGCTTTTGCCCCATGTCCAATTACCAGGTTTCACAATGTTGGTCAGCTGACATTAGGATTGTCTATCCTCTCTGCCATTCTCTGTGGTCTCATAATAATAGTGTATGACTTATTAAAGACTCCATGCTTACTCTAGATAAGACATACCCTCAAAGTGGGCAGCAGAGGGACAGGTGCTGGTCTCCTCTCTTTGGTGACCAGTGACAAGACACAAGGAAATGGAAGAGTGGATGATAATCTTAGTCATGTGGTTTAGTTTTAGGCATCCCTGTGAGGAGTAGGGAGTCAGATTTGATAATCCTTGCATGTAATATTCTGTGATTCTATATAATACAGAAACCAGTTTATTGTTTTTATCGTGGTGCTAGCCAGACACTACCACACTTACCTAAAGTTAGACTTACAGGGAAAGCTCTCAAAGAAGTATCCATTGAACCAACAGAAGAAACTTATGTTTGATCAACAGTTGGATTGTAGGGATATAGCATTTCTAGGATAGTCTCAGGAGCCCCAAAATAGAAATTGCAGAAAAAAACAAGCCTCAGTCTTCTCTAAAAGCAAACTCTTACCTCTTCTGGTGAAAAGTCTATGACTGCCTTGACTTCAGGAAAACCAGTTCTAATTAACTCCCACTTTGGACTTCCAATTCTCAGAGACAACTTCTAACATTCCTTTCCTTTTTTAGTGGACTCATCTATCTTTTAACTTTCATGGCTTACTGTAAGACAGAGGTTCACAGCAGAGAGCCTTCTATAGTTTTGGTTCCCAGCCTTACACAAGAAATACAGACAGAAGAAACCTGGGAGAACTCTGCTTAGTATGTGACACTGGGACATTCTTTACCTATACAGTTTCTTGGAATTTCACGAGAGCTCTAAGAAGTATTTAATGAGCAAACTGTATGATTTAAAAGTGCAATATGGTCAGTTGTGGATGGATTTTTACAATAAAAGAGAAAACATGTTCCTGGTACAAAATCAAGTCCTTGTTTTCCTAATCTGCTCTAAAAAGTATCTTAGCTGAGGTGCTGAGTTTTTCAAAACTTTTTCAAAAAATAAGAGTATGCAGGTATGAGAATAGAGAAATTTAGACCAAATGGCTAACCTGAGAAAATTCTAACAAGAATAATGGTGTCTGGCAACCTCAGTAAAAATGTGTACTTTTGCCTTATTTGTAATTTACTGATGGAATAAGGAAAAATCAATTGATATACCATTATCAGGACTTCAGTGATACTTTGATTACACTCCACTTGATATTCTTGTAGCCAGACTAGGGAAAGAATGAAGTGTATCAGTGTTTTCAATCTTTTTCCTTTCAGTCCCCCCCTTTTTTTTGTGGTTTTTTTTTTTTTCAGGAAAGGAGCAGATTGGCTATTCTATGGCAAATGTGCAGCTGGTGACAAGGTGCTTGCTTGTCTTAGGTTCTCACAGAACATTTGAACATCTTCTGAAAAAAAAAAATGACAGATTGATGAAATAGAACAGGGGCCCAAATGATCAAAACAAATATACTGGATAAGCAGATGCCAGTGTTTTAATGACAAATTAGGTGGAGGTTTTAAGTGTTTTACAGTGGTCTGTCCTAATGTCCAATCTTATTACAGAGGTACCTGGACAGGCTGGATTGATGGACTGAGGTCCCCTGTATGAGATTCAACAATACAAATTGCCAGGTCATGCACATGGGTTGCAACAACCCCAAGAAATGCTACAGGCTTGGGGAAGAGTAGTTGGAAAGTTGCCAAGTAGAGAAAGCCCTGGGGTTGTTGACTGACAGCCAGCAGAGTATGAGCTAGCAGTATGCTCAGGTGGCCAGGAAGGCCAACAGCATCCTGGCCTGTATTAGGAATAGTGTGACCAGCAGGACCAAGGAAGTGACTGTCCCCCTGTACTCAGCATTTGTGAGGCCACACATTGAATAGTGTGCTTGGTTTTGGGCCCTCACTACAAGAAAGATACTGACGTGCTGGAGCATGTCCAGAGAAGGGCAACAAAACCCGTGAAGAGTCTGGAGAGCAGGTCTCATGAGGAGCGGCTGAGGGAAACTGGGATTGTTTGGAGAAAATGAGGCTGAAGAGAGACTTTATCATTCTCTACAACTGCCTGAAAGGAGGTTGTAGCAAAGTGGGTGTTGGACTCTTCCTTCCAGTAACAACTGCAAATAAATGGTCTCAAGGGGAGGTTTAGAATAGCTATCAGAAGAAATATCTTCACTGAAACGATTATCAAACAGTGGAACAGGCTCCCCAGGGGCACAGTTTAGCACCAGACTTGGTAGAGTTAGATAATGTTTGGACTCAATGATCACAGAGTCTTTTCTAAGCAGAGCGGTTCTATGATTCTGTGATTGTGTGCTTCTGTTCACTATTTCCTTTACTGCCAGGAATAATGAAATGTAGATTACCACCACCAAGTCTGCGGAAGATACAAGTCTTGTACTTAACGTGAGAAACTATAGAAATACATGCTTTAATCTTCAAAGCAGCTACTCCTGGTTGGAAAACAATCTGCCAGAGACAGAATGCTAGCAGCTTTGAATCCTGGGCTCTCATGTAGTAAGCCACACAGCTGAGAGTATCCACACCAGTGAAAAAACTAACACTGGGGTTTGATTCTTGCATTTTTTTTCCCCCTTCTCTGATCTTGTCTTGGAAGAAAACTACCCTAGCCCTCTAACAGTAGATCTTTTGCACTAAGAATGTGCTTCAGTTTTGTTTTCAAATTGCTGTCAAGGCCGGTGCACCTTTCTAGTACTTGAATAGTACTTTTATTTTCACCTGGTCCACATTGCCTGCTTTTTAATCACCATCATATTATAAGGTGTTTTTTCCTGTTGACATTTGGCACTGATAGTTGCCACACACTCTTTCCCATCTCTTCCTCCTACAAATAACACTTGACACGTTCTGGATTTTTTCATTTTTCTGTACCTTGCTGCTCCTTCACTCTGTGTTACATTATTTTCAGACCTCTTTGTGAAATAGCACCAGTGCTGTAAAATAATCAAGAGTCTGAGGAAGTTTTTAATGCAACTGTCAAAATCATGTAAGGAACATCACCAAATCCAGCTGAGGACATACTAGTTTGACAGCGTGTCTATAGGATTTTCAGCACCCTCACTGAAAGGTAATACAGTCCTAGGAGAGGAACATAGTGAGATCCATTACTACACAACCAGTGGAGCAAAATTTCGTCTGCAGTGAAACACAGAAGCATGGTCTATCTTCTATAAAAATAGTGGATTGAATTCCAAGAGATCTTATCTCAATCTTCAGATCTGTTATAGGCTACTTAGTAACTTTTGGCATGTCACTTACATTCTTTGTGTCTCAAATTATGTCCACTGAATTGGAATAACATTGCTTCATTTCTTTTTTCCAGTCTTGGTCTTCTTTATTTAGAGAACTTGAAAGGCACTGGGTTTGGCTGACCTAGAATTGATTGTCCTCAGAGCATCTTTCTAGTGCTGTGTTTTGCAGTGCTGTAGCTGGGTGTTGATAACACACCAGTGTTTTGGCTACTGATGAATGAGCACCCTCTGCTCTGCTTTCCCAACATTTCCCCCACTCCAAGGGTAAGCTGAGAGGTGGGCAAGATCTTGGGATGGGACACATATAGGCCAGCTGACCCAAAGTGGCCAAAGGGCTATTCCATACCATTGTGGTTTTGATTTGGAACCCAACAAACTGGAACTTGCCCTCTGCACTTACTCAGAATTTTGGAAGTGAAATGAAATTACATTTCCGAAAGTAGACTAAATATAAAAGGCATTAATCATGTACAAGGTATATTTACATACATTGACAGTTCAACAACAACACAATACCCCCTTGTACATATTTCATCCCTTTCTCCCCAATCTGTACAGATCCACACACCCCTGGATACAAAGAAGTCCAGAGAGGCCCACTCTCTCTACCTCCCACAAAACCCAAATGAGAATATCAGGCAGGCTATATGCAAGCTACTCACTTCATTGCAAGAGCACTCAAGAGCTTAGATTTTGTTAGTGGTCTGCCTATTGCACTTAGCTTCACGAACCAGATAAATTCAGCATGAAGAACCCAGGTTGAGATAGATGTAAACATATCCAGTTAACAACCACACAAAAAAAGCCCTTCACACAAATATGTAAAGGGTCTCATTCTCAGGGTAGATGGACAGACATTACTTGAGTAGATTTATTTTAAAGAAATGTAGGCCAAATTTCACCCCCTGGTTAGACCTTCATTACACAATTATTTTTGTCTCATGACTCCAGTGGGGACATAGAGGTGTAATGCAGGACAGGATTTGGCCCCATTAGTAATGAATGTTATTTTAAGGTGCAGAATGAAATCTGGACATGATTATTGAGGCTCAGAGATGAAAATACTTATTGCAAATGTGTGGATGAGTATGGACAGAGGGATGAAAGAGAGAGGAAAGAAAAGACACAGAATTTGAATTTAGGTGAAATATACCCGTTTTGTCACAAACCCTGGTGAAAGTGAGAGCCTCTCTCTCTCTCTCTCTCTGTCATCAATCTGGTTCTGTACGTATTTCTGTATCCGTTTTCCTCCCCTTGTATCTCTCTAAACTCCTTTACCTTAAATACCTTTTCTTTATTGTCAAAGTTGGGGTTTTTTTTAATTTCCAAACTTGGTGCTTAACTGTTTTTCTTTGGGTGTTTTACCCCTTTTCATTCTTTCTACCTAATTTATTTTTTTTTTCCAAAGTGGGGAGAGGGGAGGCATCTTATATTTAATTTTGTTCTGTGGGCTTTCTTTCTTTTCTTTCTTTTGGTTTGAGGCTAACTGGAGTATTTTAATGGAGAAAATTATATTACAGGCTAAGAAAAGGAAACAGTGGTGATGTCTACTTCACTCATAGGCTTGCTGAGATGTTTAAGAATAAGAACTCAAAACATAGATAACATAGTCAGTCTCCCTGGGGCACAGCGTCTGGGGCTGTCTAGCAGCTTCTGGCTTCTCTCCAAGAAGTGAGGTTACTGCCGAGGAACCTCACTAACCACTTTCCTTCTAACCTCCCTGGCTGATCCTCCAAACTCACCTTGCGCGTAAAGCAAACCTTGGGGTAAGGTGTAGGGGTGGGGAGAAGGTGGAAGGGTGGTTGGGAGCCCCTCCTGGGGTCTCTGATTTCTGGGAGGGCTGTTGTGTTTCTGTATTACCTTTAACTTGTATATTTCTGTAAATATTCCTGTATATAGTGTATATCTCTGCT
Source organism: Eubucco bourcierii (assembly GCA_013396675.1). NCBI lineage: Eukaryota > Metazoa > Chordata > Aves > Piciformes > Ramphastidae > Eubucco > Eubucco bourcierii. The sequence continues at coordinate 30,142 of VWZE01014423.1, read as the reverse complement.
TGTACATTGTGCTGAGCTGTAAATAGAGCTTCAGTCCTTAACTTCCATCCCGCTGAGCCTAGTCTGGGTGCTTTTACAAAGTGTGGGGGGCAGGGAACTCCCAAACCATCACAGTTTCCAGGAAGCTCTAAATTGGAACATACCTCCAAGTCCAGATATTCACTGTAATCTTATCTTTGACCCTAATATTACATTCTTGTGACTTCAATTCCTATCTATAAATTGAGGCTACAGATATTCTTTACAAAGGTTGTATGTTTAGCTCCTTAAAAATTGTGAAAGTGGTGATTCAGAAATTATTTACAACTTTTTGCGTAGCATTAATTTTTTCCTTACTGTTTTTCTACTTAACATCTAATGAGTTTTGCTATTCTGACCCTGTGCATGAAGGAGAGCAAATGATAGGGAAAAAGCTCTTTTTAAAAAAATTTTTTTTTTTTAAAAATTTTCTTCTTGTTCTTTCCTATGGCAAACTCATTTTTCAGTAGTAAGTGACAGGCAGTTGCTTGCAGAAGGCAGGAGATGACAGACTGGGAGACATGCCTTGCAAGCCTGCTAGCAGGGATGAACTAGTCTACTGCAATGGGTTTTTTTAGGCTGCTAGAATTTGGGTAGCTAAGCAGGGGCTGCTGACTTGGTTATTTGAAAACTGTTAGAGAGGCTAGCCTTTTAATCTCAAATGTGCTAGCGTTATTGGGAGGTTACAAAAATCTCACCAGCTGAGTCTTGTTAGCAATTTCTAAATGAGAAAGCAAGTTCAGCTGAGCTAGGTAAGAAGGTAACAGTTCCCTTCCTGCCTGGCTGCCAGATGCAGTGCTGTTGAAGCTGGTGTCAGTCACAGCCCTCTGACTGCACACCAACGGCTGCCTGCTGTTTTGGTCAGGTGTAGTAAATTCTAAGTGGGCCAGAGCTTGTGTGCATTCCAGCTCTGCAGCATAAATTGGTGCTCTAGGAGTTTTCACTTTTTCAGGTATGCGCCATTTGTTGACAAAAGGTCTAATGCTCTTCTCTATATTCTGTATTGCTAGAAGCCCCTAGGGAAAAGAAGTGTTTAGAAACCTGGAGTACAGAGACAGCTCCTTGTCTGGACAAGACTTTTGGAAGAAAAAGAAGCTGTTTGTTTTGTTTATTTATTAAAAAAGGATATTATAATATATGTTTCCGCTTACATTCTGATAATTTTCTTTGCACTGGCCTGTTAACAGTCCCCCCTACAGCATTCATTCTGTTGGTATAGAAAACAGAAAGTTCTGTAGATTGCCTAGAAAGAATTTCTCTGAATCTTGATGCTAAAATAGGCAGTGATTTACAGAAAGTTGTAGTGTGGATCACAATAAAATCATGTTACGATACACATGATACGGTGGTGCTTGTCTCTTCTCACAGGTAATTAGTGATAGAACAAGAGGGAATGACCTCAAGCTATGACTGGGTAGGTTTAGACTGAACATTAGGAAAAAAATTTTCAAGGGAAGAGTGGTCAGGCATTGGAATGGGCTGCCCAGGGAGGTGGTTGAATCACCAATGCTGGATGTGTTTAAAGATTCTTTGGATGTGGTGCTTCGGGATAAGGTTTAGGGGTAAATCTTGCAGAGTAGGGTTATCAGTTGGACTTGGTGATCCCAAGGGTCTTTTTTCCAGACTGAATGCTTCTGTGATTCTCTGACTTGCATCGATTGCTAATGGTGTAAGTATGATGCTTGTAATTCAGTCATCGTTGCTGCTGTAGTCACCTGGCTATGGAAGGAAAGTGCCTTGACAGAAACAGGTGTTTGGGTAATTCTGAAAACTGCATGGAAGAGAAAGACAGTTTAATCCAGCTCAATACAGTCAATTTGAATTGCTGATCTACTACAGCACTGATTGAATTTTAATAAGTTGAATTATCTCTGAATTAAGCTGATTGATATGCTTGTGGTTGTGGTTTGAACAAACTTAATTTTTTTGCATAGGTCCAAACTGGAAAAGAAAACTTTGGAAAGGGCTCTTTAACTCTCTTCAAAATAGATTAATTGCCATGTATTAAGTAGGAACTGAAGTTGTATTCTTACCTTGTTAATTTATGTGAGTAAAATGTTTATGAAAACAAATTTATAGTCATTATATGGTGACTTCTTACTCAAAATGTTCTTTTTTGTGTGGAGTTAGGAAGCAACAAGGGCTTTGTAAACATAGCTTGCTCATATGATTTTTAAAGACTTGTTCCAGGCTTCCTTTTGTCCTTTTCTCTCTCATTCCTAATAACAATAGTAATATTAAGGATAATATTAATATTGTCAGCAGTAGTAATAGAAAGGCACATACAGTGCATCTAGGTAAGAAAATATTTAGAAAGATGAGCAAACCAGCTTTATAGCCTATGGGTTAAAAGCAGTTCTAGCACTCCATTTTGTGACTGTTCTGGCTAGGCATTTGAGAAGGCAGCTGCTAGTGTAGCTAGGGAAGTAAGGTAAAATAACCTTACCAAAAAAAAAAAAAATTCCAAACACAGTATATAGGAGAAATGGAATAATGTACTGAAGTACAGTAGCATGTTGATTCTGGTCTGTCAGAGTATTAAGGAATGAGAAGGATAGCAGGTGTCATCTGCAGAGTGCTACTAAAACCTTTATTTTTATTAATTGCAAGCAGCAATGAGAAAGCCCAGAGGAATAAGTGCTTTATATACTGCTATAGAAACAATGTGACACCTCTTATGCAAAACCAGGTGTTCTTATTTACAACACACACAAACCTCATGGTATATTTGAAGAAAGTCAGAGGCCTTTTCTCCCTCTTTTTTTGTGACTGAATGTTTTCAACTATGAACATAAACAATTCAGAAATGGGCATCTGCAGTAAAGTTCATTTCAGCAGGTGTTTAATCAAGTTACTACGCGAGCTCAAAACTGCTACAGCTGTGACATGCCATACGTTAAATCTCCATGCCTTCAGGTGTGTCCTGCATGTAGTCACATGCTCCTAATTTTTGTTCCAGGTGCTATGAGAGCGTATTGATAATCTCAGAAACGTCCAGATTCTCTTAACAACTGAAGAAACTAGAAAGCAAGCTGCAATTCCTTTGTACTGGTGAGTAAAAATTATTTGCATATAACATTGATGATTCTGGTTGTTGCTGTTTTGTTATGCTGCTCTTGGGGGGTGTTATGGTGGTATTATGATAAGTATTATGGCCTTTTTAGAGGAAAATGCTATGCTTTGTGAAATTCCTACCTTCTACCTGTAATATTATCTACTGGTAATAATCCTCAGTTATGAGGTGTGATGTGGTTTTGCCTTTATCCTTAAAATTTTGTAAGAAAAATCTTCATTATCTCTCTGGTTTCTGAATAATACTTTGCAGTAATACACCGTGAGCACAATCATAAGGATATTTTAAATGTGCTTTTGATCATCAGATTCCAGAGCAAGTGGTTAACAGAGAGGTCTTCTACAATGTTCTCCCCAAAGCTAGTCTGAATGAACTGTTTTACCATTCAAAAACTATTCTCAGTTAACAGGATTCAAGCTTAGACTTTTAGTTCAGTATCTCTGTATCTGCATACCTACATCAATTAAGTTCTCTGGTAACATACAGATTGTCTGCCGGCAAGTATTCATCAGAAACTGAAATGCATTTCTGAGATCCAGTGATTGTTTCTTGGTGCTATGTGAGAAAGTTTTCTTGTCTGTGCCTAATATAGCTTTGCAGGGTGTGTGGGCAGCTAGCGAGGTGGCTTTACAGTGTGTGAAAAAGGAAAGTCCTTTTTTCTCCTGAAACAAGTTTGAGCTAAATAGCAACGCATACCAACTTCTGCTAAAGAAGATGGCAGTGGACTGTGGAAACCACTCCGAAATTTCTCTTACGTGAGAAATTCTACGCTCTCAGGTATCTACGCCTGCGGCCACTCCTGCTAGGATCCAGAAGCGATTGGATTTCCGAGATCTGGCGCTGGCTGGGCGGCTGCGGCAGAGGTGTAGGGATGTGTGTGTGGTGGGCTTCCAGTCAGAACTTGGACCCGGAGCCTGGCCCGTGGCTCCTTCCTGCCCTGTGCCCGGCTTCTGTGTGTCGGGCTGGTGGCCGGAGTAGGTGTGCTGCTGGCTGCCCTGAGGAAGCGAGCGGCTGCTCGGTCAGGTTACGCTTCAGAGCACCGGGAGCCCCTACCCAGGGGGGAGGGAGGCGACACGGGGAAGCAGAGGTGCTGCGGAGAGAGGCCGGCGCTGTGGCATCAGTGGCCGTAGCCCCGCTTCTCACCGGGGTGGGGCCCGGGGGACTGTGGTGAGGGGCACATTCCGCCCTGGGCAGGGCGTGACGCCGGAGCCCCGAGGAAACGATGCCGGACAAAGGCTTCCCCAAGAGGCAGTGACAACCGTCAGCCGAACCCCGTGCCGGTGTCCGTCAGGACGGGGAAAGAGGGATCGAACGAACTTCCCCAGGGGGACGGGCAGTCTCCTTCCCCACCAGGAGACGGGGAGGGAGGAGGCGACAGCTGCTTTCCCAGAGGCGAAAGCGGGTCTTTCCCGTGCTGCTTTCCGTTTCCCCGAAGGTGGCTGCTGAGGAGGGGGGGCCGGGGGAGGAGCTGGCTTCATCCTCGGGCGGGCGGCGGCCCCTCCACTGCGCCAACCTGCAGGCGGGCTGAAGCCAACAGCCCCGCCCGGCCTCCGTCTGCGCCGGGCCGCGCCTCCCATCGCCTCTGTCCCGGGCAGAGCCGCAAGCAGGCGATTCCCGCTGCGTCGCTACTGGACTGCAGCTGGCTGGCAGCGAGGGCAACAAGCAGCGGCATCTTGGAGCGCCTTCTTTTGCGAGTGCCCTTTCATCTTGCTCTGCCCGTTTCTCTCTCTTACCTGCATCCTCTCCTTATCCTTCCACTCCACCCACCTTGTAATTTCTCCTACCCCTCATTCTCTTACCATTTTCTGTGGTTGTCTTTTTTTGGTGTGTGTTTTTTTTCCTTTCCTTCTCCTCCTTCTTCCCCCCATCCTGTACATTTTTGGACCCTTTTCATCTAGTGCCTCTGAATTTCTTGATTTCTTCTGATTTTTTCCCTTGGACTTTGCCTTGTCATGTCAAAATGGAAGTCAGGCATGACTGGCTCTCCTCATCCCCCCATGAGGGCTTCGAGCAGATGAGGCTGAAGAGCAGACCCAGGGAGCCTTCTCCAAGCCTTACCAGAGTAGGCGCGAACTTCTACAGCACTGTCAAGCAGCAGGACTACAGTGCCAGTGTTTGGCTGAGAAGGAAAGACAAACTGGAGCACGTAAGCCAGTTTCTATTTCACCCCTTTTTCCTTTGTAGACTTCTGTCTAGGTACTCTGTTAGCCAACCTCTCTACCAGCTTGAACTCCAGAAGAAAAGTGGTTCTCCAGTAATTCGATGTGGCTTTCCCAAATGGTAGAGAAAGGACCTACTAAGAGGTTCCAGGCTGTTCAAATCTCAGATAAATAGGATGTCAGTAGTATTCCCAAACCACATGCAAGTCTCTTCCTAACTGGAAGTATTTTTTAATGTTCTTGGCTTATGCATTCTTTGATTCCCGCTAATTAAGCACTGATATGGGAGGAGAAAGACTAGGATGGTGCAGATGGAGGTTAAAGGATTTATCTCACAGTGGTTATAATATAGGTCTATAATTCCTAAAAGAAAATATAAAAAAACCCCAAACAACTGTGATTTCCTTTCAAGCCCCTCCTCATCTCCATATTCTTCATGCATGGGACTTTGAAAATATTCAATCTGTGTGAGGTAGAGCAGATTTCCTTTAAGATACATGTTCCTGCACCAGTAATACATGACTTAACAAAGTGTGTTTGGGACCACAATAGAATTGATACCTTTGATAGCTCTAGTGAATATTTTATGAGCATTTAAGGTGCTTGTAAGTATTCCAGTCTTGGATGATGTTTGAAAGCTTTTTTTGTGTTACTTCTAACATAAAGAAAATGGGTTGAGATGACCTGTATACTGTAGTAAGAGTTTTCTGAATAGCTTATTAGGTGAAACCTATTGTTAGTGTACAGTACAATGACAACAGCAAAGTAGCTGCATTTACTGGGATGCAGAAGAATGTGGATGGGTTTGCATAATGCAACAGTCTGGCATTCTTTACGTTACTGAGTAATTTGTGATCACAGTCACACTGATTTCAAGATGCACAGAAAAACAATTTTATTTGTAATAGATCCACCTGAAGTCTCTTGGATAGGAACAGTCTCTTTACAAGCATTTCATTACATGAGAATCCTAAGTGGCATAGTAGATTATTTTAAAGATGAAACCTGAAGAAAGCTTCTCTTAACAACTAGTTTATGGAGTATTACCTTGTTTTCCCAATAATCTACAGAGTATTTTATCTTCGTCGGTGAAATCTTAAACTTGAAATGTTTATGTGTCTGGGGAAACAATGAGAACTGATTAACTGTTGGAAATACCACATTTCAAATGTTGAGAAAGATACTCACTTGTCTGGTTTCTCACACATTTTTGTGATTCTTCACAGTAATAAGCTTGTAAGCAGAGTACTCTCCCATTGTGAAGGTGTTTCAGCACAGCTAAAATGCAGAAAGCATAAAAATCTGAGCTCTGTTTTTTTTGTAAAAAGGTTTTTGTTGCATGTACTTATGTTGTTATATGTAATTGAATGCTTACTAATTGTGGGGGGAGGATAATTTGTCAACAGTATGATAGCTAACTACTGTGCTAGTATCTGAGTATTGTGTTAAAAAATGTATTTTAAAATTGTACCACAATATTAGCACAGACAAGAAAAAACAAGCATTAATTTGTCTGAGGATTACAAGTGCAAACTATTTTGTGCAGTTTAGCTGGGATTTTTGTTTGGTTTTTTGTTGTTTTTTGTTCAGTTGACTTTTATTGGATGAAGTCAATGTTCTGTCACAATAGTAATCTCCAACAACTTTGCTGCATTGATGTGAAAAGCTTTTTTTTTATAATCAGTCTGCTATGAATGCATGTTCTTCTGGGGGTTTCCCTCTCACCTGATACAGCTATTTTTATTCCCAGATCCTATTTGAACAATGTAGAGGAAAAAAATTGAAACATTGATATTTCTTGCTTTTCATGAAGTGTTTATTTTATTCACGTTTATTGTGAATACCCTGCAATACATTAAATATTGCAATGGTGTATATATATGGAAGCACTTTATTACTTTAAGGTAACTGCATGGGTCTTGTAACAGGCTATTACATAGCTCCCCCAAACAAATGTGAATAAGTATTAACTTCTGGATTTTATTTTGCTTATATGATTTTGGACCAAGGTTGTATTTTTTGTTTTCAGATAAATCTTTGAGGATTTTTTTAATCTTTCCATGCCATAGAACTTATTTCCTGCACTCCACTCTTCCGCTCTAAAATATAGACCAATTAATTAGAGTTGCATTGTTTTGAATGGTGTAGTCAATGACATATGATAGCTTATGGCCAGTATCGGATAATTAAAATACACATGCTCTATGAGTTGAATGGAGGACATGAACAACATTTTATTGCAGCTCCCTCTGAGATAATCCTGTTACTTAATACCTGCAAAGAAAAGTCTAAATAGGAGTGAGCTTTCACGGAGGCACTGATTTTGAAAGTATTACCATCATAAATTTGATGCTACATAATGACAGATGTAGGCAGAAGAAGGGTATGTAGTAAGTCAAGATATGCATGAACAGATGATGAACTTTTGATAGGTACTCTAGACTGTGTGGAGGCCATTAGTTTTTGCTTCATTGAAATGATTTCTTAAATTGATTTCAGTGTAGTTATAACAGGGATAAGATTGGGCCAGTATATTTTGTATGCTACTTCCAGTAAATCCTTGTAGACCACAGAAGATACATTATGTTGACTTTTAAAGTGAGTAGCATGATTTATTAATGTGTGACACTTCTTATTAATCCCTATATACTTTGAAGGGCTAAAAATGTCTTCTGAAACCAGTTTTTATCAATTTGTTTATATATTTTTAAATGTTGAAAAGTTGTGGGTTTTGATGTTTAAAAAAAAAACCCAAAAACCCAAACAAAATTATAACCTCTCAATTTGTATTCAACTGTTGCCATATCTCTGCTAAAAGCAGGGAACAAGTTCAGATGCACAGATAGGATACAGTTTCTTTAAAACTGTTCAATATTTAATTGTTGGCTGACCATAGAGGAAGTGAAAACCTGGAACATATTGCTGGTGTCTTGCTAATTGATTGTTCTTCAAATGGATCCTAATACAGTGTCTCCTCACTGGCTAATTGTTTATGTGAGTTATCTTTCCAAGTGACCGTAACAGAATTGTGGCATGCAAGAGCTGAACACAACTCAACCATGTTTTTTTGTGAACTCATATGCTGCATTTAAGACAAGTGGGTCTGCTGTAATATGTTTAAAGGTAGGCCAGTGAGGAGTTTTTGTTGAAGTGAGGTCTCACTTCATGTGTGCTGTAGCTGATGTGTCAAAGAACCATACTTTTAATTGAGAAAATTGTGAGGAGTTCACACATTGCAAATATGTCCTCAGTGATACTGCACACTTGTGAAATTCTTACAACTGAGATTGTTCGGATTCTATGTATCTGCTTCAGCTAGTTCCTCCTGCCTGTTTTGGAAAGTTGTTTGGGTGGTACTGGAAATATTGGAGTGAAAGCCTTTATGCAAAGTATTCTTAATGTCTCCTTTGGATAGTGTTAGGGCTTTTGTCTTTGTGTATATTGCCTTTTTGTAAATGGAAGAGTACCTAACCTGATAGAGTGTAGCTGATGGGACTCACTCTGTCTGGTTTAGTTTACAACAACTCTCCATCATGTCTGTATATCCTTCAATAATGACAAGTACTGTCTAACTGCTTTCCTAGTATCTCAGTAAAGAAATCTAGAGAACTTAATTTTAAATAATCAAAATTTTTTAAAAAGCAGGGTAGAGGATTTTTTGGGGGTGATTGGTTTTGGTTTGTTTTTTTTTTGTTATAAAACAGAAGATATACTTGAAGTGTATCTCATATCTTACAAATTCAGGTATTCCTCTGAGATCTAATAGTAGCCCTTTTCTAAGAAATACTGAATTTAATTTTTTACTTGTGTTAAAACATTTAAAATTCTGTCTTAAGAAGTTACTTCAAGTCTTGCTATTGGAGAGGTTTCTTAAATGAGGTTTGGAGGACTTTTTTTTAAAAAAGGCTTTTTGCATTACTAGGTGAGTTGTTAGAAAGTATAACATTAATTTTGCAGTGCAGTGGCAGTCCTAGTGTGTCAGTAACACTTTGTAGTCTTAGTGGACGATTGAGTTGCTTGTAATCTGTCCACGGTTCTTGGGAACTAGAGTAGATTATTTGAAGATGTATTTAGATTAGGGAATAGGTACCTGTCAGCCATACATATCCACTAATCAGCCAAACTGGGGACCTGTCCTGCTGCCTATTTACAAGGTCTTGCAATGACAGGACAAGGGGCAATGGGTTTAAACTGGCAGAGGGGAGATTTAGACTGGATGTCAGGAGGAAGTTCTTTACAGTGAGAGTGGTGAGGCACTGGAACAGGTTGCCCAGGGAGGTTGTGACTACTCCCTCCTTGGAGGTGTTTAAGGCCAAGTTGGATGAGGCCTTGAGTAACCTGTACTAGTGGGAGGTGTCCCTGCCTATGGCAGGGGGTTGGAACTAGATGATCCTTGGAGTCCCTTCCAACCTTACCATTCTATGACCTGTATGCCTATGTTTCTAGAACAGAGAAACAATAAAGTGTGCCTAGGTGTTACTGTACCTGGTGGGATGCAGCTGAGCCAGTTGTTGAGATTCATTTGTCTTTAGTGTTATAAAGGAAACCAGATAGCCCAGTGTTCCCTCAAAATGATCTTGTGATCATCTGTCTACTGTGCCTTAGTGGGCAGAAGGTCCATGTGGGTAAGAGTGAGGGAATGTATGGAGAGTTAAGAGAACCACAGAAGTTAAGAAGGGGGAGAAGAGCAAATCACTTTTTGGTGCCAATAAGGTTTATTAATTTAATCAGAAATTTAATTAGGCTGCAAAATTATTCATAGTTAATAGTCCAGTTAAAAAAAAAATGTTTAAAATGTTTGTTCCTTAGAATTTTTCCACTTTGTTAAAGGCTTTCCAAATGCAACATTGGATTTGAGTGTTGTTTATGTGGATTTGGCTTCTTCTGTTTTGATCAATGCCTTGTGCAATCTGACTGGATAGCATCTACCCCCGGACACAGAAATATTAGTGTGCTATTTTTAGCAATACCTCATTGGCTTGGTCTGTGAAGACAGAGACAAATTTGCTATTTTTTGTCCCCACTTTTGCACTACTTCTTCTCTATATCCATTATTCATAGGTGAATACATTTGTGGATTTTGTTAATTTTTCTTATTACAATAGTTTTTTAAAACTTAGGAAGTTCCATTTCTAACTTCCTAGTATTTCCTAATATATGCCAACATAATTGGGAGATTATTTTGTAATTCCTTTAGTTGCTGGAACTCATAAATACTAGTAGTTCTATTTTTTTTTTTGTTTTGTTCCTCTGCAGTTGTAATGAAATGTTTGATAGACCAAAAAAAAGAAAAAAAAAAAAAAGCTGTCGAGTTTGAGAATTGCTACTGACAAAACAAATAATGATTCGGGTAATTCTTGTTATTCTGTCAATCTTGGATTCCCCCAAGGCATCTTGAATTGTTTAGAGCAGAACCAAGTATGGAGCAGTGCCGAGATAGAAATTGTGACCAATTTAACTTTCATGGATGCACTTTACTGTTGTTACTGTAATAATGGCATATTTACTGTTTCTTGATTCTCTAACTTAATTCTCTAAAAGCTGTTCTAGTCTATGCTGCACAAAACCTTTCATAACAAGCAGATGTGCTTGTTTTGAAACATGTAATATCATGTGGCAAATCTCAGTAGTGCTTGTTGTGTTGCTGCATGTTAAATTCCCTGATTGATCCTTTCTAGTCAGGAGCTTTTTAATAATATAATAAAGTAATGTGTTTGAATAAACTTCAGGCGCTACCTCAGCTGAACTCAGGAGAACGATATTAAAGGTCACAGTGATTTGAACAATACTACATCAATGCAGATTGTGCATATTTGTTTGATCTTGTTCCAAAGCGATTGCAAAGTCTCCAGTGACTTAACTTCTATGGATTTAAGTTGTATGTGGGCTCCATGCTCAACTGTCATGTGTTTGGGGCAAAAAAACAAAGTCCAGTTTGTGGTGTTGGGCAGTCGGGAGGAGAATCTGTTTTTGAGTAGTCACCTTTTCTTGAGCTTTAAGTCCCTGTATCATCAGGCTAGTTGCTGGATATATTATTTCAGTTAGCACAGGAAAATCTTTAAGAGGCTATGAGAAGGGCAGAAGTTGTTGCAGTGTAACAAATGAGTGTAAAGACACTGTAAGGTGTATGTGAGCGTGCAAAAAAAAGTATAGATCCCATTGCCCACCCTTAAGGTGTTTCAGAATGGTGAATAGAGAAGGAAGTCTGACAGGTACATTGGAAACTTCAGTTTTCTGTGAAGACTAATAAATGGATACCTAAAGAAAACTTAGTAAAGTAAAGCTACTTGTGAAATTATTCCTTTTGTTTCTGATTACAGTACTTCTGTTCCTCATTTCAGAGTGTAGGTGAAGAAAATACCTGTCAAACTGAAAATCAAATCAGTTAAAAAATCAGTTAAGAATATAATCTCTGTTTAGTGACAATAGGTATCATCTGTTTTGTGCCTCATTTAAGTACAAATGTGCATGTGTTTTAATGATAATAAATAATAATCATAATTGGGAAAAAAACCCAAACAAACCTTTTGTGGAACATTAAGTAACCAAGACAATACAAGAATGTGTATAGATGTGACTAATGACAACAATCAAGATGAAGACACTTGTCAAATTATAGTATTTCCACATAACTGATTATTGGGGAAGAACCATGAACATCTAGAAAGACTTATGTCCCTAAAACACTAAGAAAAATCCTAAGTGATTAGAGAATATAAAGAAATTCTGAAACAGCATCTTTCCTGTGGTTTTCTGGTGTGCTGACGGAAATTGACCTGTAGTCTTTTCATGGGCAGCGATAAAACGGACAGCATACATTAGGTTGGGATAATGAGTGGAATGGAATAAATCTGGGCTAAGGTGCTGTCAGTTTGCTCTAGAACCTGAACTGCCTTAAGAACCTATGTGTCACAATGGTTGAGGATTTTGTGTCTTTATAAGCGGAAGTTGATGTGCATTTGTAACCCTGTGCTACCTGTTCACTGTTACCTTTTGTGGTAAAAGTGGTTCAAAGATTTCAAGTCAGTGGGTTGGCTGAGGTAGTGATTGCACTTTTTCTTCTGAATCAGTATGGTCAATAACTTCTTATTAAGAATTAAGCTTATTAAGAATTGTCTGAGAGCCTGCAGCAGTCTGTTTAGTTCCGTACATTCTAATGCTAAAGATAGGGAATCTCAGCATGAGTGAATAGTGCTGCAGCACCAAAGAAGGCCAGCAGGATGCTGGGTTGCATCAACAAGGGCATTACTGGCACAGATAAAGTAGTCTTTGTCCCACTCTACTCCTCAATTGTCAGGCCACACCTGTAGTACTGTGTGCAGTTTTGGTCTCTGGCAGATAAGATGCAGACAGCCTGGAAAGGGTCCAGAGAAAGACCAGAAGAATTATCAGAGTGTACTGGAAGACCTGTCACATGAGGAAAGGCTGAGAGAACTGGATTTAGGGAAGACCTTGTTACCACATACCAGTACATAAAATCTGGCTACCAGGATGATAGAGACTCCCTTTTTACAAGGAGTTACATGGAAAAGGACAAGGTGTGATGGGTACAAGTTACTCCTGGGGAGATTCCGATTGGACTCCAGAAGAAAACTTTTCACGATGGTGGCAGATGCTGGAATAATCTCTCAAGAGAAGTAGTGAGTTCCCCCTACCTTGATCAGTATTAAGGCTCAGCTTGACAGGGTGATGGACCATCTCATTTAAACCACACTATGACCTTGAAAAGTTGGACCAAATGATCCTTGGGGGTCCCTTCCAACCTGACATTCTGTGATTTGCTGATCATGACCTTTGTGGTCTTTGCCTTATGGAAAAGTAGTTGCCCCAAGTCCAGTGGACCCTGTAATGCTAAGTTCTGGTAGAATAGTGAGTCTGTCCTTCACCTAATTCAAACATGACTTCAGTCACAGTTTGAAGTGCTTGCTAAACCATGGAATTTCTTCATATATCTTCATGAAACATACTGGTTTTCTATGAAGGAATTTACTTTTGTCATTTTTCAGATAAACCATTTAGAGTCATTGCATGCACAGTTCTGTGCATGTGCTGCTTAAAACAGAATCATAGAATGTCAGGGGCTGGAAGGGACTGTGAAAGATCATCTGGTCCAGTGCCTCTGCCAGATTGGGATCACCTAGAGCAGATCACACTAGAATGCATCCTGATGGGTCTTGAATTTGTCCAGAGAGGAAGACTCCACAACCTCCCTGGGCAGGGATGTACTTCATCCATCCCTGGGTAGGAATGAAGTATGTTCAGCACTGTGTCTGTTGAATCTGTGATCTTTACATCTCTGAGAAGATGAATCTTTTGAGTAAGTCCAGTTACATAAAAAAAGATTGCATAGCTACTGTGGTTCATGGGATGATTCTAAGGGAATCACAAGCTGAAAACAAATGGCTTGAAACAAGCAAATGAAAAGAACATGGATGAATTAAAGCCCAATAATTTTAAAATTATTTGCAATTAAACTATTTTTGGAGTGATTTGTTTGTAGACTGTAATGTGCCAAATTTGTGATTCTGAAGACTGATGGGTGCTTATTTGAGGTGGTGGGAGCATCAAAAGATACCAGTATACCAAACGACTTCACAGGTGCTTACAATGAGCTTGAATAGCACCAACAGTTTCTTTGCATCTAGCCTGAAACGGTGTCATTTAAGTGTTTTGGGAAGTGTTACGCTTTTGAACAAAGCAAATTCCTTCCTCAGTGTGAGCTGCTGTCCCTGCAGACTTTTTCAGTTCTCTCTTGAACAGGTGACAAGCAGATGGAATCTATACCTTGCTGGTTTGTTTTATCCCATTTTATGCAATATTAGTCTCCCAGAGCTTTGTTGTCATGACTTAGTTGCATCAAACTCATGCTGCAGGAAGCTGGAATGTGCCAGCTTGTATTCTCTGGTTGTGTGGTATATGGTCTTAATGTATCTCAGCCTAAATGGATTTGTTTCCGCAACAATGCGGCAGCTGAAACCTTAGGCAGTTTTCAATTAAGATTTTTTTTTTTAAAAAAAGCTGGTTTGCTTTTTCTTCAAATTGTGCACTTTGTGTAGTTTGTTTGTGCTGGGACTCTTTCATGCATTGTTTAGTTTTAAGTAACTGTTGCTTTATATCCAATTATTAGAAGCCACTGCATTGCACAGCTGTTTCCCTTTTTACTTCTCCAAGATTGGATTTATCAACCGAAACCAAGGCCTTTGGATTTTCCTTTTTTTCCCATAATTTCATCTAATCAGTTCTTTCATACTGCTTAATTGAAAAAATTATTTTTTCGTTATTCCCTTGTCCTGACTCTGCTGCCCTATTCTCTTGAACATCTCTGACAAATCCACAGCTCTATTTTGGTGTTACTTGCCAACCTCTCAGAGGAACTACGGTAGGGTAGGCAAAAGTACTCTTTTTTCACAAGGTTTTTGCATAATTTTTGTCCTGGCAGGGTAACACTTTCTGGAGTTCTTAAGTGATTTAAGCTCAGAAGTCCTGAGTTTGCACTTCTGAAAATCTTTTAAGCTGCAATGAAAACACAAGGCTTCTGAGTTGTGTGACAATCTCAGTTGAGCAACAGGCTTGCAAGTGCAATCTATAGATGTAATAATATAAAAGACAATGATTGTGCTAGCGGAAGCTTTTGTCACCAGCGTGACTTTATTTTTTCAGCCAACAGCATGTTCTTTCAAAGTCTCCTCTCCTCATAATTGAGAGCTCTCACATTTTCAGTGGGGAGAAGTATAAGCACCTGTACTGTTGTGCCTTGAAAGGGATACAAAAGGTATTATGGAATCTATTTCCCAAAGTTTTTTTCAGAAATAGACAGCTGAAAGAGTGCATCTTTCAAAGTTAGCCTGTGCGCATAGCAAATGGAGTTTTTATGGTTTAGGGAGAAATTTGCGGCAGATGTAGAAATGCTTGTTTACTATAGGATCACCAGTGTATAGTAATACTTTGAGATCTACAGGCCACAGTGCACAAGGCAAAGAGGAAATACTTGAAACTTATCTATGTTGTAGGTCTCTGGTTGCTGCTGTATGTCGTGTTTGTGTTGGTTTGTTTTTTCAGTGTTTAAATAAGAGTTTAAATTTAAATAAGAGTTTAAATAAGTGTTTAAATTTTTGAAGGACTGTAGAATCCTTTCCTGTTTAGAATAATCTTGTGATTGTATTTGAACTGTTGCCTTCTGTGATTTCTTTTCTGATGAAATTCTTTCCCCAACGTCTCTTAATGATTTTTTAAAAATTATTTTTAATGCATTTTTCTTCTGTACTTAAAATAACATCTTTGTTTTTGTAAGAACTTCTGCAAATACTTGTTGCTTTGCTTGCTTACTTTGATTGTTTGGCATCAGATGTTCTTAGTTGATTTGTGGACATCATTTATTTTTGATAGCATGTCTGGCTAATTTCTTCAGGCTCTGAGCATGGAATTGTGGACTTAGGTAGAATGGCTTGATGAAGAACTGGCTACTAATAGGCATTTAATTGTTACATGACAATTAAATGCCTATTAGTAGGCATGACAAACCATGACAAACATCTTCCAAAAATACCATTCTAGATAATAATTGCATGTTTAATTAAAGACATCATGATGATGTAATCTGAAAACAACTTAAGTCCTGATAGTGGCCTCTCTCATTTTTTGCATTTTATGAATCCATTTGCATTGGATTCATAGTTAGCACAGCTAACGCAAACTATTTAGCTTTAAGTACATGTCAGTATGTATGTGTATGCTTTTTTTTAAAAGCAAAACATCACCACCACCAAAAAGACTTGGCAGCAGGAAGGAAGCTTATGGTCTTCTATTGTCCTGGTTACTGTGCTTTTCAGGAAGGTGGAGGTGAATTTTTTTTTTTTTTAAAAAGGTGAGTGTGAAGGTTTGAGAGTTCCCTGCCCCCCCCCAGCTGTGTAAAATCACCCAGACTGGACTGAGCCAGCTTAGCACAACATACAAGCAGATATATACACAATAAACAGGAATATTTACAGAAATATACAAGTTAAAGGTAATACAGAAACACAACAGCCCTCCCAGAAATTAGAGACCTCAGGAGGGGCTCCCAACCACACTTCTATCTTCTCCCCATCCCTGCACCTTACCCCAAGGTTTGCCTTACACGCAAGGTGAATTAGGAGGATCGACCAGATGGGTTAGAAGAAAAGTGGTTAGTGAAGGTTAGCAGGCAAGGAAAAGCCAGAGCCAGAAGTTGCTAGACAGCCTCAGACGCTGTGCTGTGTCCCCAGAGAGAGACAGACCGAGAATGCCTTATCTATGTTTTGATTATTTTTTCCCAAACAATTTTCAGCAAACCTCTGAGTGAAATAGACATCACCATGTTTTCACAGACTATAGTGTAATTTTCTCTATTAAAATATTCTAATTAACCTCAAACCAGCACAACAACCTATAATATAATTTTCTCCATTAAAATATTCCAATTAACCTCAAAGCAGCACAGTGAGCAGTGAAGCATAGAGGAGCTTTTAGGGTAAAATTGGGGCAAACAGAGAAGCAGAGGCATTGGGAAGCTTAAAAAAACCCCTACAGGCTGAAAGATTACTGAGAGGAACCGAGAACTTGCTCATAGTAGTATGATGATAGAAATATAGAAGGTTTTTCAGGGCTCTGGAGGTGAAGATATGAGGATTGTCCAACTCAGAATGTGGAAGCTTTTGAATCAGGTAGTCAAATGAGGGAAAAAATCTGTGCTGAAAAATGATAGGGGCAAAATTTATATTTCAGGTTCTACCATGCAGCAAGTTTTCACTCTGTATTAGCATAGGATTCTTACGTTAGTGTTGGGATCTTGTTTGTTGTTACTACTGTTTAATTTTGCCAGTTATTGTGATATTTTTGCTTTGGTATAACCTGTGGTGAATGTCCACATACAAACTGGCCAAATATTGTAGCAAAACAAGGACAGAAAAAGCAGCACTCATGATTGACTCTTTACCATGGTAGCCTCTAAAAACATGCATGATGTAGATATCTGAAGTTTTTCATTTTGAGTTTTGGTGGTGGTGGTGGGTTATTCATTGGTTCTTGTTGCTATCCTCTGTTACACAGCATCATCATGTGAGGAATGTGGAAGTTACACAGGCCACAAGAAAGGGGAATGTTAATGATATTTACTGAATTGGAGTTGCTCTTGCTTTCCAAAAGCTGGAAGCTTTCAAATTTAATTCAAATTGAATTGAATCAAATTGAATTCAAAATTTCAAATTGAATGTTAATTTTTATCAAAGTTCCAGTGTAGCTGACAAATTCCTTGTCTGTTGATTTAACTTTATGTAGTTGGAATTTCCTGTATGACTGGATGCAAACAACACTGTGTTAAACTTTTTTCTTTAATGTTTGTTTTCTGCAGAGAAGATACAGAATTAATTTCTGGATGACTATGCTAACACTTTTGACATGTGCGCTAGCAAATTGTACACACAAATATTTCTGAGGAGAGCTTTTTTCCAACCTCCAGAAAGCCCAGTTCAAATGTCTGTGTGTATGGATGTCACCCAAAACCTGTGGTAGAATAAGTGAGGTCTTTTTTTTTTCCTTTTTTTTTTTTTCCCCCCCCCTTCAGTTGTTAATTTTCACACATAATGGTCTCACTTGATTTGTTAAAATGTACTGAGATACAATTATTTTTATTTTTTTTTAATATTCTGAGATCCAGAATTTTTATTTATTTTCTGTAGCCTGTCAGGTAAATTGCCATTGATTTATGCAAAGATTCAACCAGAACCTTCTTCCTGAGGATTCTAAACCAAGACTACAGAAATGAAAGAATAGTTTTTTCTTAGTTAATGACTACCATGTAATCTGTAAGGTTGTTATACTACTTGAACCATGTCACCGTAACTTCAGTTGTAATTATTTCTGTGTGAGTCACCTATTGCATGCTATGAGTAGTCTCCATTTGTCATTTCAATGACAGCATTGTTTTCCAGAGCTGAAATTATTTAATTCGTGTGTTGTTTCAGGAACACTTTCACTTTATGTGAAGTGTGAGTTAATGTGGATATTTTTGCTAATCAGCAAAGTGTTGGGTTTTTTTGTGTTTTTCTTACCCACCATTTGTGTTATGAGATAGAAAAACAGAGAGTATAGATAAGATCGTAGCATCCAATAAAGGCAAGTCTTCTGTGTCAAGAATTGCCTACAAGTACAGTATTAACACCAAGCATAGTAATAGCAACAGTTTCAATTCTTGAATGACTTACACTAGATTTTTCTAGTTTATAAATATAATTCCCAATTGCAGATAAAAGGCATTGGAGTGGTGAGTGCTTGAAATAATGCTGGGTTTTTTTTCATTATCTTAATCCTGAATTCATGGCCCTGTAAACATCTTAATGAAAAACTCAATATGGACTAATTTCAAGGGAAGGAGAAGGTGTTATTTAAAACTCAAACTGTCTGCAGATAGTTCTGTAACACTCATAAGAAACTGACTTTTCCCAGTATATTCAGTTATAAAGGGCTGGAGGTGTTGATTTTTCACTTGTCTTTTCATTTTGTCTTAATGGTTTGGAGTCTCAAATTCAGAACTCATTTGTGTTCTTTCCTTTTCTAGAGGCAGTGACAAATACTTTGTTTTTCTAGGTCTGAAGAGGAGAAATATACCACTTGGAAAACCTGTTTCCAAGATGCTAACTATTTATTTTTTGTTTTGTTAGGTTATTTCATTTGATGTGGTTTTAAGGATTAAAAACATTAAAAAAAGAATTACCACTGCACCTTTTTTGTACTCTTAGCCAGAGGAAAAAATTAAATCCCTGTATTCTTTACCCAAGAGTTTAGCTGAAAAGTTGTGAGATTTTTGTTGTTCTGCTACTCTAGACAAGATAACATTTTTTACATGACTGTGTAACCCTTTATTAATGCTATCTAATTAATCCTTTTGCTTTTGCTGTGGACTGATTTCAATTGCTTATTCAAAAGGCATCACATTCAGTAGTTTTATTGGTCCTTGGCCCCCTGCCCAGTGTGTAAGACTTTACATTTATCTCTGACCTTCACAGGGTTCCTCTCAGCCTAGCTCTTGAGACTGTTGAAATTTGTTTGCTAGCCTTGTGTTGTCTGTGAATATGCTGCAAGTCATTCTGTCCAAATTGTTCAGATCACTAATGAAATGTTAAACAATACAGACCCTGAGATACTCATGTCTGATCTAACCACTAGTGGGACTCTGTATGGTGACCACAACTCTCTTAGCCCGGTAGGTCATCTAGTTTTCAGCAGTCTGTTTTTCACGGATGTGTTTTACACATCTTGCTAGTTCCTCTGTCAGAAGATTTCAGAAGTCTTGCTAATGCCAAGATATCTTTGCTTTCCTGTAGTCTACAGTCATCTCATACAAGAGGCATTCAGGTTGGTTGAATGCAGTTTACTCTTGGTAAATGCAAGTTACGTCCACATCATCTTCCTCACTTTCTGTATTACCTGTTGAAGTGTGAAAACCATTTGAATGATTCTTGAGCTTGGTCTCATTTTGACTGGAAATATTTGCATTTTACACCTTTAAGAAATTCCTGCCCAGTACCTGCACTTCAGTGCACCTGGCTATTAGGTTCACAGAATGACTCCCAAGACAAGTTGTCTGCAGTTAGACTGGCTGTTACTCTGATTAAGAGATTAGAGACAGTTTTTGCCACTATTTTTTGCATCAGAGGAAGGACTATTTAGCAGTAGCAGTGTTACTGTGAGACTCAAAAAATGTTACTGAATTTCCACTTAATTATGACTTTATATTCAGTTTCTTGGTGTCCATCAGAATCCCCAAGGCCTCTTCTGTAAAGCTGCTTTCCAGCTGAGTGCCCTCAGCATGTATGGCTATAAGTGAGATTGTTTCTCAACCCATTCAGGCCTTTGCATATCCCTTTTGTTGAACTTAGTGAGATATTTGTCAGCCTGTTTCTCCAGTTTGTCAGGTCCCTCTGGATCATAGAATAATCATTCTACCAATTTTGTGTTACCTGCAGTTATGCTGAAGGCTATTTTCATCCTTATCATCCAGATCATTAATGAGCTGTTGAGTGGGGCTGGGCCTATTATCTATCCTTAGGGCATATCACTGATTCCTGGCCTCCAACTAAACTTGGTGTCACTGATCACCACCCTCTGGGCCTGGCCTTTCAGCCGATTTTCATTACACCTCAATGTCTGCTTATCCAACCTGTACTCCATCAGACTCCCTGTGAGGATCTAGGAGAGGCTGTGGAAGACCCTATACAACTGCTCAAACCAGTCTATAAAAACAAAACAAATCACATTTCTTTTTTCTAAAGTCACTGGAGTAGTTACTTAAACCACCAGGCAGTCTTTGACAGAGAGTTACATGTTAGGTTAGATACCTATGTACCTTCATAAAATGCTTTTTTTTTTTTTTTCTTCGTGAAATTGTGGCTTACCTATGCAAAATGTGTCACAGAGACCTGTTAACTGGTACCTATTGAACTGGTGAAAGATCATGTTTTCTCAGAATGTAAAGATTGCTTTGCTGGGAAATGTGAGAAAGAAAAATGGTATGAGATAGTGCATATACTTGCTATAAGCTCTTACAACAGCATGTGTCTTGTAACTTGATCACTGGAAGTGTGGCCATGAATATATCCCTCAAGTAAATCACAAACAAAAAAAATGAAAGGAACGCTGAAGTCACGTAATCCACTCTTGTACCTCTGGACTGCATTAGCTGTAGCCAAGTGTAATGCTTAATTTTGGATGTAGTTATATTTTAAGCATGAGGATAAGGAATGAAAATAGTAGCTTCTGGTAAGAAAATATTTAGAACTCATTATTCTTGCATTTTTGTTGTCCGGAATCATGAAAGTATTTAGTCTTTTTTTCTTACAGTTCCTCTAATAATCATG
Source organism: Eubucco bourcierii (assembly GCA_013396675.1). Lineage (NCBI taxonomy): Eukaryota > Metazoa > Chordata > Aves > Piciformes > Ramphastidae > Eubucco > Eubucco bourcierii. The sequence continues at coordinate 9,020 of VWZE01014423.1, read as the reverse complement.
AAATAATGTTATCTACCTGCAAATTTATTGAGTTCCTGTGGGTTCGTAATACTTTTTTAATGTTTAGTTTTACAGTTCTATCTTGAAATATACTAAAGAAGTTCAGTTTAAATAAAGTACTGCCTCTTGTATGTGTATGTAGTCTGAAGTACAGCTGCATTAGTATTTTGAAATGAAGCAAATGTGCAAATTGTTTCTCAAAATGTAATGTAAGTTCATCCTTACTCTTAATGTGGCGTTTGGTTTTTTTTTTTTTCTTACTTGCTTTATCTTCTTGTCTGCTGCTTGTCTGTTTATTTCTCTGGGACATGATCCAAAGCCATTGAAAACTGTTAATTCCATTAAACTTGTGATCAAGGCCTTAAAATTTTCAATTTTAAGCTCTGCAGGAAGAAAAGATGATGGCTTATGCACTGCTGATTACTGTGAAACCCTTGTTTTTAAGGGCTTTAGGCTGTGCTTAGTTTTCAAGAGTATATTCCGACAGATGTAGATAGTTCTAAAATAATGTTTCTGGTTTTCAGAAAATCGGTCATGTCAACATTCTTTGGTAAGATAGATGCTGAAGAGGCAGCTCTGTTGCTAAAAGTTTACTGTTATCTGTTAGCAATTGTAGTTTTTACATAAGTAAGATGGTGATTAAGTAAGAATTTATGAATAAAGTGATTTGTAGTTTCTCTTGGTGGACAGATTTCAGTAAGTATGATTTAGTTATACAATATAACTGGCAGCACCTGCTTTATGTTCATGCTCATCAAACTCTCAGAGGGAGTTGCTGGGTTTTTTAACTTCTATTGCCATTCCCTTTTTAGTTTGAATTTTTTTGAAGAATAACTATTTAATTCTATTTAATTTCCACCTGTGTACAAGGACATATGCAAGCTAAAACCAACCTGAGAGTGTATAAAGAAAGTCGTTCACCTTTTTTTTAACAATATACTGTATGATAATAGGGATTAGTGTACTCTACTGAGATTTTGTACAAATACTGCGAGAAGCAGGTCTTGTCATGAAGGCTAAGAAGATAAAATAAAGGCATAGAACAAAACCTCGTCTTGCTCAGTTTGTTGGTTTGGGATTTAAATTAGTTCTCTGACTCCTAGATTGCTGTCTTAGTCACTGTATTTCATTTTCTGGGTTGTGTTTTTTTTATTGAGAAGGTCTGTAAGATGAGACATCCTGGCCTCAATTTTTATCTATCCCTGGCACTTGCACAAACTACATCTACAATATCAAAGAGTACAGAGCAATATAATCAGATTTTTAAAGTAAAATATTTGGTGTTGGGGCTGAACATCCATACTATATGCATTTGGAAGGCTTAAACAGGACTAACTGTAGTCTAGTTCCATTGGCTGAACACCTATTAGCAGTTTCTGAGTATTAGTTGCACTCAGATGAATTAATTAATTGTGTGAGTTTAATTGAAGTACAGCTGTATATTTCTAGATCACTCTGAGTACAAAGTTAAGTGGGGGTTATGGTGGCTGGCCCAGGAGACTATTGTAGGAGGAGCTAGTAATTTTTATGGTGGTAAATCTAGGTGTACACCTCCTTGTTGTCAATACAGCGTGATCTGATCTACTTCAGAGATGTGTATTTAATCAGTGTGCACATGTCCCATCTACCTGTTCCCAGGAACTGCTGGTGTATTAATGAGATGAGAAAATTGGGCTTTTCAACCAAGACACTCTTCAAAGCTAAGTCCTTATTCCGAGCATAAGAATTATAGAATTGTTTCATTTGGAAAAGACCTCCAAAATCATGTCCAATTGTCAACCTAACAACAGCATGGCCATTAAACCATGTTCCAAAGTGCTCTGTCTACGTGTGTTTTTAACAATTCTAAGATGGTGACTCCACCAATTCCCTGGGCAGCCAATGCTTGACCACGCTTTCAATCAAGAAATTTTTCCTAATACTCAGTCTAAACCTCCCATGGATCAAGTTGAGGCTGTTTGGTCTTATTCTACAACTTTATAGTAGGGTGAAGAGACTGACCTGCACCTTACTACAACCTCCTTTCAGGTAGTTGTAGAGTGCAGAGAGGTATTCCCTCAACCTCCTTTCCTTCAGACTAAGCAGTTTCCTCAGCCACTCCTCATAACACTTGTTGTCCAGGCCCTTCACCAGCTTCATTGCCCTTCTCTGGACACAGTCCAACAGGGAACAGCAAGTTCTGGTGAGTTCTCTTCCTTTTTAGCTTTCTGTCCTGGCAGGGAGCTGTTGCTGGCTGCTGGAAACCTGGGCATGGTCAGGCCTGCATCTAGGCATGTTTTGGGGAAATCCGTTGCCATCTGCAGTTGGGTTTGTATCTATCTATATGTATTCCTTTACTCAATCTCTCTGTACGTGCCTTTTCCCTTAATACATCTTAATCATTTGTTAAAATTACTTTCTTAACTTCCAACTCTGTGAAAGCCCTTCTGTTTACCCCTTACCTCCTATCTTTTCCCTGAGGAGGGAGAGGTAAGTAATCCAAATTCTCTCAGGTGGAGTTTTTGCCCTGAAACATTGAACAGTGACAGAAAATTTGCACCCAAAAATGTGGAACATGAATGAAAAATTTTTTTTTTTTTGGGAAAAAGAATTGGAAGTTAAAGTGAAAACTCAGTTTCTGCAGACTGACATTTCAGGCCTTTGGTTGTTTCTTTCCTAGCTGGCTGGTTTTTTGTAGCGCTGTGTATTTTGGATGGTTGTTAACCCATCTCAGCCCTGCATTAAGGCTTTGCCTCTGCACTTTGATGTATTTCATGAGTGTTATTGTCATGGTGAACTACTCTGATGATGTTTGTTATGAGTTTGCCTGGAGTCAAATGGTCCTGTGTAGGGATGGTATTACAAGTTACTCCATTCCCTGTGTTTGAATATAACTTTAATATTACTGGTTACCATTTGGGTTGTTGCAGCCTGATGCAAGGAGGGCACTGACCCTTTAAAAGCCCCCTGGCCTCAGGTGCCAGAGGTGGCAGCATCAGTGGCACCGCACTGTCTTTAAGAGCTTTCCTTGCCAGCGGTGACTGCAGCAGTGGCACTGCCACTGCTCTGGCCATGGCTTGCCCTGCGCTGATAATGACTCTCAGAAAACAACTGCAGGAATCAAACCAATCAACTATAGACAGTGAGCTGGACAATGAGGCAGGGGAAAATGCGTCTGAGTGGCCGAGAAAGATAAAGCAGACGTCAGTGATTCGGATACTGAGGTGGTTATCAGCGCTCTGCCCAGAAAAAAAACGAGGCATGTAATTCCATGTCAAATGGAATTACACATGGGGTGATGGTGAACCCTTATTGACGTGGTTGTTGAGATACTGGGACATAGGGGCAGAGACCTTAGAACCTGAGACCAAGCTGCTGGGATCACTGTCCAAAGATGGGAGTATTGATGAGTATCTAGGGAGGGTGGATGGCACCCACACCCTCTGGGGATGTCTGCTTGCTGCTGTGAAACACCCTTGTGCTTCCAAAGGTGATATGGTTTGACACACCTTGAAGCCTAACACCGTAGAGCAGGGCATCAAGTGTTTAAGAGAAATAAACACTTTCAAAAAATAATTTGTGGGAATGACCAGTTCCCTTTGGACCATGATGAGGTGCCATGCCGGAGTTCTCTCTTAAAGAAGCTCATTCAGTGTGCCCCTCCTACATATGCCCACACTTTGGAAGGGAGGATCTTGGGAGGAGATGGTGGAAAGCGCCTGACTATCAGTGAATTTGCCAACCAACGAAGGCTTCGAAGGCAGTGTCTCATGCTTGGCTTGGGTCTCAGCCATAGAGTGTCTGAGGACATGAGGGAGGTTAAGGCACTGATGTCCAGATTGGAGAAGTGGAATAACACCTCCCTTTCTGAATGAATCTATGTCTTTCTTGGCCATTAGAAATAGGTGTCCTCCTAGGAGACCAGCTCAAACTAGCAGGGGGCTACACGAGGGTCACTGTGGCTAACTGTCATGGGTTTAAAGAGCCGGCAGAGTAAAGCTCTCAAACGAATTGGAGAAAAAAATCAGAATTGTATTTGGAGAGAGTTACAGACAGAAATTACAAAGCAGATACATAAACCGTTAGCGAACCCCCTGAATTTTCCCCCAACCCAAAACTAAATCTACACTCCCCAGTGCTCCAGTCCTCCCCCCC
>VWZE01014420.1:237187-257856 GCA_013396675.1 Eubucco bourcierii | reverse complement strand
TATATATAGTATATATATCTGCTTGTATATTGTGCTAAGCTGCAAATATAGCTTCATTCCTTTACTTCCAGCCGGTTGAGTCTAGTCTGGGTGATTTTACAAAGTCGGGGGGGGGCAGGAAATTCCCAAACCATCACAGGACCATCCTTTTCATCTTGGCTACCACTTTCTTGATACAAACATGAATTTTTGGGACTCAAAAGAAGTATTTTCACCACTTTCCCAAATCAGCTGCGCTAAAGATCTCTGAATCCACAAGCAGATCTGTGTTCTGCTAACTGTTTCAATTGGCTTGACAAGACAAAACAGAATTTGCCAGTCCCTGTGCTAAAAATGTTGTGCAAATGGTATGTACAAGCACAAAAATAGTTACCCAGTATCAGCAGCAGCCTGAAATGTTTCCCTACTTCTCTCTGTTTTCCACAGTGTTTTTTCCTCAATCTTGAGTTACAAATGGAAGTGGTGACCTAATGCTATATTAAAAAGGACCAAAAGCAATACTTTAATGCTTCGAGGTCTGTTGTTAAAAAGAAATAAACCATTGCAGGTTGTTTTTTTTTTGTCCAGCACTCGTCTGGAGGCTACATGTCAAAGAGCATCTAGACTAATACTATATCCTGCATTTCACTGTGAATTTCCTTAAATATAAACACAAGTTTAAGGACCATGAACAAGAACAACCAGGATTATGTGAGTGTAGCAGGGCTGCTGAATGACAGGGCTTTGTCCATGGCAGTTCAGGGTAATGAACCCTACTATCCAAATCCTCCTCAGCAGTTTGATGGGAGTCGTGTCCTTTCAAGCAAGCAATGCGGGAGGAAAACGATCGTGCTTGGCAGAGACAAGAATCTGAAAGTATCTACAAATTAACTCTTCCATGCATATACTTTTATTTAGGGAAGCCATCACAAGGTTTAAAGCACTGCTCACAGCACAATCTGTGTAGGCTTGACCATGAGCTCCAGCAGGCCCATGGTATTCCCAGTAAGGAGTTCCAACTAAACTAGGAAAAATCGTCGGGGAAAAAAAAAAAAAAAAGCGAGAGGTTCATATTCTACAGCACATTCCAGAGACCTGGATTCATTCCATTGTCCTCCAAGATCCCACAGACTGAGTTACAACAACTGCTGGGCGGTGCTCTGGGGCATGGCAGGACTGCAGTAGGAATGTAGCGGCTGTCACTCTATCTAGACAGGACACATGGCAGTGGGGAGATGCGGGCACAGTGTCACGGAGGAAGCTGCCTCTCCCAGCCCTCCATCTCAGGAATGTAATGTTACTTCACTTGAACCATTGCCAGGGAGACAGCAGGGGCAGGCAGCCGCTCCACCTAGACGAACCAGCTTGTCAGCTCTGAAAGGAAGAGCGGAAAGCGCAGCCGTTCCACCTCCGAAAACGTGATAAAGTGCGGAACAGCACCTCCTCCTTCGTGTTTCGCCTCTGCCCTGTGCCCAGAGTGGGACCCTCCCCACCAAGCCCTGAAATTCTTGTCTCCCTGTTTCTGTGGGATGAAGACAAAGGAGTAGCGTGTGGAATGAAGATAATGATTTTGCTACTAAAGGGGTTTAACAGGCCTTATTATCTGCAGGACGCTATCGGAACCAGCCCTGCCCGTGCTTAAGCACTACTCCCGCCTTTGTTTTGCATTTGGTTTGGTAATGCCCTCTGGCTGCACTCTGTCACTGGGCTGCATTCTTGTACTGTGATGAATGTAGCGCAGACTTTGGAGCCAGAAAATAGGGGCTTCTAGCACAGCAGAGCTCAAGGAGCAGCTACTCCCAAATAACCAACGTGTGAATAGTTTCCTTCCATTCAAGGCATGAACAAGATGTTTTGATTCAATACTTCGGTATGTTAAGCTGCTCTTGTCGGCAGTTAGAGTACTTCACTAAAAGACTTCATCTCATTTCAAAACCTTCTGAAAACAGAAAATATACGTAAGTTACAATCGTCAGTCTGCTTGCCCAGCCGGAGACCTGTTAATGACATTAGCTCCTACTTTTATCAAAAGGAGTGATACTCTACTCTGCAAAGTACATCCAAGTAGAGAAATGTGTAAGGAATTAATGTTTCTTACAGACCATGGTGAACTCTGTAGATTTTATAAAGCATTTTCTACAGGTCGACTAACTTAAGGGAAGATGTGGAAGAGCACTGGCAACTAAGAAGAGATATAAACACTACCATAAAAAGAGAAACTAACAGCTCCCAGATGAAAAGGAGGGTGAATGGCTTTTCCAAGAGTGTGTGTTTATTGATAAGCTCTGCCCACAGATTTAAAACTATTAAAGGCATGCCTGCTTACACTTCACAACAGAAACAAAACCTTTAGTGAGCTCTTTAGTCTTACAGTGGTCCATCATTCCTCTAATGGTAAAGGTAAACTAAATAGAATCCATAGGACATTTCAGAGCATGAGAATAAATTACTCTAGCGGGGCACAGATCTGCACAGACTTTGTCAGCCTGAGACATATTTAAACATGAAAAGCACAGGGGGACTTTTTTTTTTTTTTTTCCTCCCCAGTTGTCAAATTGACATTTCCCAGATCCTAGGTTAATGAGTTTCATCCAGCTATCATTATTTTTCAGTTACTTGGCTATATAGGAAATATAATTTGGCCAGATCCACATAGATCTTCTGGTACAAGAATAAAACATTTATGCAAGTATTTAATTAGTCCAATATTTCACCTGTTGCTAAAAAAGAGTAATGTCTCATAGGAGTAATACAGTGTTTAAAAGTAAGTTCTTAACCAAAGTTTCAAGAATACAATTAGAATAATGTCCAAAAGAGACCGCAAAAGCAGGCAGCAGTGCTTGTTTCTCTTGGTCCATCCCTCCTTTCATTAACTGAAATCGAGCTGCAAGTGGCAGGGTGAAAAAGACAGCTGGAGAAATGGTCAGGGCAGCCTGAATTCAGTGCTATTTCCCCTACCCAATGGTTCAGTGTCAGAAGTACAAGTTGTGGATGATCTCCCTAGTTTTAGTCTATCAATTGCCTGGAGTGTAGGTGTATTGTCCTGCCCTGTGCCTGTGTGTTTGGTTGCCTAAGGCAGGAATTTTCCTCTCAGGTTTTAAGTGACAGAATGGGTTTCCGCTGTGTGGTTTACTTCCTGCTTAAATTCCCATGGTGTTCTGGTGTATAATTATTGTGATAATGGTGCGACATTAGGACCCTCTTTGTTAATTATCAATTACATTTTTTCCCCAGGACAACAGGGCCTCTATTCTCACTAAGTCAGCAAGAGATAGAAAACACATTTTAGCAGTTGTGGTTATGTATGTCCTACTGGACTGAACCAGAATTGGTTACTATCCTTTCAGATGGGGTAGAAATGAGTTAGTGCTGCATAGCCAAACAAAACAATACTGTTCTTTATTGACACTGAGATCCTCAATAGGATCTCCTAGGATGTCCTAGGACTCTCAACAATTGGCATATATTGGTTTTACTTGTGACTGAGTCTCTCCTAGTACAGTTGCATGGATACCCAGCTAAAAACTTCCCAGTGTCATTATCTGTCCATCTGGACAGTCTAGATTTTAGGGTGGGCCTCAGGGGCATGTTGCAAGCGAAGTGCTCTTGCTTACCAGATTCAGAAACCCTAGCAGGAACTACTGTGTAGTCATTTGGGTATCCAATATATTGATTAGGTACACTGAAGTTTTTTTGCCTCTGCAAGAAAAGCCTTTGCCTAAATTACAAAGCAGAATTAGAAAGTGAACGGAAAACTGCTTTTCTCTTAGAGTGAGGGGCAACTGATTCCCACTGTCCTCCCTGTTAGATAGCTGGAACTCAGTTCTTACCATGTCTTGCCTAGAAGCAGAGGCAGGTGGGTGCCTACTGCAGATAAAGCCCATAAAGCTCATGCAAATTAACTTTCTCATTCCTCCTCCTAGCTGATTCACCCCACCAAGAATCCAGGCTTCTCCCAGAGCAGATTGCCTGTTCCACTGCCAAAGCACAGTCCTGTTCAGATTTAGACATTAATCAGATGAACACATTTATTAAAAATTATCATTCTGCCAGTGTAGGCTTGATTTGCAGTCCTGGAGACTCAGTTCCTCTGGCTACAGAGTCAGTATTGATTGAGAAACCATGGCCACAATCCCAAGATGTTTCTTAAGGCAGCCCAGTACTGACTCAAGAGAGGTGTCATAGGAAATTGACTACACTTTCCCCTCTCTCTGACACATTAAAGGAAGATGTTAATTCTTGGTGGTTTTGGTAGAGAGGACACTTTCCCCTAAAAGTAAGTCTTAAGAATCTACTAACATTATGTGAAAAGACCAAAGAAACTGATACAGGCTTTGTATAAATGGCCCTTACACTCCAAATTGGAAACAGACTTTTCAGCTTAAACTGCTTTTCAAAACCAACGTTTATAAAATATCCTCCTCAGCATCAACGCACAATAAGAGTTTGTGTATTTATATATAAATATAAACATGCATATAGAGAACATTCACATTAAAGATCCTTGTGGTCTAGGAAGACTTTTTACTCTGCTGATAAAATTCAGTGAAAAACTAAGTGTCCAGATGCAGGAATATTAATGGAGTGACACTACTTGGACTGTCTCTCTGGTATGCTGGGCATAGCCCCTCTCAAAACAGGAATGCAGCAAAAGCCCTGTAGTTTTTCCACAACCTTTTATGGGGGCTCTTATATAAATATCTGTCCTTGGAAACAGGTTTTCAGCTTGAGAGAAAATTCCCTGGGCAACTTGTTTGAATGCAAGTCACCACAGAAGAAAATTACTTTTAAGCTTCTAAATTCCTTAATGTATGTGTAATAAAAGAGATGTGGGATAAAGGTGACAGAAAATTATTATGGGAAAATATTTTCCATCAAAGTTAGCAGCTCCCTCACTTTGTTAAAACAAAAATCTTTTCTGTTGTTAAACAACAATGATGGCAAAACAGTATTTGGCACAGCTTACTTTCTCTTGGTGTAGTGTGGTGTAGAACAGTCCTTTCAAAATTAGAGAGAATTTCTGGATGCAGATCGTAGATTTACAAAAGTATAAAAACTCATTTACAAATAATCCATTGAGTCAGATAAATAAGTAATTAATATAGTTCTGTTCATGTGAGTGTAATTCATATATGAATAAACTGACTATAATCTTGGGGTTTAGTCTAAAAACTAACTCAACAAATAAAATTATTTTTAGAAGTATTGTCTCCTTGTTTCAATTCATTGATTTTCACCTCTCTTCTAAACATCTTTCTCTAGCACATGAATGCCTTGACCCAGGATTTTCTGAAGTTGCCATTTCAGAACTCTTCTCTTACAAATTAAGTCTTTCAACTGAATCTTTATTATTTGAAATCATAAATAGTTAGACATATAAGACTGAAAGGTATGTAAAGTTCTAGAAGTCAAAACTGAATATGACAAACTTTTTGTATTTAAAAAAACTTTTGTATTTAAAAAAAAAAAAAACAAACAAAACCAAACAAACCAAAACCACCCCACCAACAACAAACAACTCCACCCAAAAAACAATAAAACCCCAAACCAACCTCTGTTTGGTTTTTAACTAATTCAGTGCTCCTTTTCCCTCTCTGTGCCAGTACTGATACACTCAAAACCAAACCAGCATGCTTGCCTAGTAGGTTAGAGGAAAACACAGCTCAGTTAAGGAAATACATTCCAGTTTTACTTTCACAGAGGCTAGTGTAAATGATAGGGAGAGACCATTTCTTAAAAGACTCATTACTGGAGTTCTGGATTTCTTTTTGATGAAAGTAACTACGCTGCAGTTTGTCCTTGTGGTTACTGGTAAACTAATTGATATGGCCAGAGCTGTCTGAAAGCACTAAGAGGACTATTTCTTAGATTTGATTATCAACCCTAAAGCTGATTCATAACATTTCCAAACATTCAAAGCCTCTCTGTAATAAGAAAACAATGACATTTTATGGAAATTAGTAACTCTATCATAATGCTCTATTCACAGGCAGGTTAAATAGTTTTTAATTCAGTTAAAACAGGATGCATTCTTTTTGAAGGCATGTGGTAACATTTTTCTCAATGAATGGTTGTGCTATATTCAGACTAATTTATAGGGGTAAGTAAATTATGTATTGCCTTTTAGTGAGATCAAGAGCTTCACTGAAATCAAAAGCCTTGTACCAATGCAAAGCTTGTATAAGGAAAAGGAAGAACCCTGAGCTTCAGTTACAGTAACTGATATCTACTGCAAGTATGTGGATCTGATTCTTCTCTCAGGTGGAGTCTTCAGAGTCATTTAGATCTGTGCAACAGGGCAATCGAGTGGCTTTTCTCCACTTTGCAGAATGGCAATGACTACCTCGGCTTGCAGAGCTGTGGAGAGTTTGAGTGCAAGGAGATTGAATGGGAGGCACCTGGAGATGTGCTGTAGTAAATCTGTAAGGTTTTCTGCACAACTTCACAAAGAGTATTTAAAAAACAGTATTACTGATGCTCTCTTGCACCCTGCCTCATCCAGCAGAACTAATGGGGACCCAGTAAGTGAGCTGCTGTTTATCATAGAATCAGAGAATGGTAAGCTTGGAAGGGACCTCAAGGATCATCTAGTTCCAACCCCCTGCCATAGGCAGGGACACCTCCCACTAGTACAGGTTACTCAAGGCCTTGCCCAACCTGGCCTTGAACACCTCCAGGGAGGGAGCAGCCACAACCTCCCTGGCAATCTGTTCCAGTGCCTCGCCACCCTCACTGTAAAGAACTTCCTCCTAACATCTAGTCTAAATCTCCTCTCTGCCAGTTTAAACCCATTGCCCCTTGTCCTGTCGTTGCAAGACCTTGTAAATAATTCCTCCCCAGCCTTCCTGTAGGCCCCCTTCAGATACTGGAAGGCTACTATCATGTGCAGCAGAGAGATTGTTGCTCTCTCCTAAGGAAGGAGCATTTGCACTCCTTGTCCCAATATCGTACACAGCTTACAGCCAATAAGCCTAAAAGAAAATTGCTACCGTGAAATTACCCTGTCTACTGTTTACAAGGTGGTATAATTTTCACTTTGCTATCAACAAACAGAAAACTCCACCACCATCTTATTAAGACATTTAAAAATACTGCAACCCCTGATCGTCCATGAACTATCAATCGCATTTTAGCAACCACTGATATATTTCTTTAAATACTGCTGGTTGCGTCAGTTTTAACAGTATTTTACAATTACACTGGAGCAGAATCTGCTTTTTATTTCATTGCAAATACTATGAACTCCACCTAATCACGCTTTGAACACTCTTATGGGGAAAGTCTGTCCCCATTTGACCAAAAGAGAGTAAAGGAAGAACTGCACTGGCATGATCTCTGAAGAAGAGAGAACTCTCCTCTTTTCAGCAATATCAGGAGTCGGACATCTTTCCATACAAGACCTGGTGCAACTGGACATAGATAGAAAAAGGACCAAGACAACTGATGTGTAGCCCAGACTAAGTCCTACATCTGGAGTAGGTAACTGAAAAATAGGTCCTTTTATACTTCTGCACCAGGTAAACCTACCATGATAAGGTTATCTGAAAAGGCTTTGAAAAGACACCAGGGTGAGGGTCTAAGGGGCATGCAACCCAAAACTAACAACACTAAGCAAGGCAGAGTGAAGATGCCCAGGGCTAAAACGTAGCATCTCCAGGAACATGTTCTGGTCATTAGGAAAAAAATAATTGTTTGGTTTTGGAACACAGCTTAGCCAATGCTTGGTGCTAGATTTTGTTCTTGATCCTTGGACCTTGAAGGTCCATTCACAGAGAGCAGGTACAAACAACCTGCTGCTGTGGATTATCCTCTGCAGCTGGAACTACTGGCCCAGTTAAAAACTTCTGGACTGGTAGGTACACTAAGGCTTGCAGGGTTTTGCTACTCTTATTGCTTAGACATATGAATATTACTTGTACATTATTCTGTTCATTTCTGCAGCATGGAGGGTATGAGCTCTTCACAGATACATGCCTGAAGAAAAAGGTCTGAATTGTTTCTAGGGAAGTTTAAGCTCTCCTTACTGAGCAGTGCCAGCTAAGGGACACTGAAAATCACATTTTTTAGTCAGGTTGGTTTTTATTAAATGCAGCTGTCAAAAAAGAAGAGGGTTCATGCTTCTGAAAAGGTGCAGGAATGAGAAGAAAAATGGTTGGAATAAAGTATTAACAGGATTGTGTCTACTGTGCCTAGACAAAAATCACCATTTCTGTAGAGCCCTCAGGGCAACCTTTAAACTATCTGGCTCAGGGACTAGTCACTGTCTAGCCATGAGATTTTAGTAAGTGCTGTAGGAGCCCAAACAACTCTCCAGGGAAGTCCATACTTGCTGCACAGTCACTCCTCCCTGTCCCCAGACCAGTGGGATAGATAGTGGCTCAGCATAAACTGCACCTTCTCAGTGTTGCATAGACACAACTGGAGGGAGACTACCTCTAACCGAGCCTCGCTCTCCCTGCCATGCTGCAGATAATGTTTTCCAAGTGTGTTGGCAGTCAGCTTAAACCATCTACCACAATCTGATAATGCTCACCTCTAATCATTTTGCTGCAGTAAAATTAAGGAGGTGAAAACAGCAAAGTGAGTGTTTATTTTCTTGGTGATAATTTCCCCCTCATTTAATAGATACAGATTCAGATTTTGTCCTCTGATCTAAATGTGTATTCTGAAGGAGTTCAGCTGGATTTGTACCAGTGCAATAGCAGAGCTTGGTTTGTGATCTTCAGATGACAAGATCAGTTAACAGACTTGCTCATTTCTCTGTAATACATTCTTTGAGTTTTCTATGAAGTTTCTATTCAAGAAGTGTAATCGTCTAACTACAATACAGTTGTGTGGCAACAGTGTACCACATAAATTAAGCTAACTCTGGGTAATATAAAAAAAAAAAAAAAGTGTTTATAGCTTCATGCCAGTTTCTGACTAATGCTTTTGTTTGTTGCTATAGCAAACCACACATGAATCGAATAGCCAAAAGCAGCCAAAAGCATGTTTATGACTAACCTTAGCTCTCGTGGGATTGAAAATATGGAGTAAAAAAAAATCCTAAACCACAACACACAATGTGAAGAGAATATGATAGGAAACACCTTTTTTGGCACGAGTTGCTATGAACATTAAAAGAGATGAACATCACGAGTGGAAAACATCAGGAAACGGGAACTGTGGGAATAACCAGTTTTTTAACCTCCAATGATTCAAATACAGCTCTCACTTCACATCACAAAACTGTCTGTGCAGGACTTGAGTACATTGCAGGAAGTCCTGGCTGCATGTTAAGAGATAGATTTAAACCTCTGAAGTCTGGACAAGCTTTGGATCACACTTTAAAACATTTAGATAGCTTTATCTGAGATTAATTTTACACTCTGCCTGGACACTTAGGACACTGGTATTCACTTAATTAATTTCTATCACAATTTATAGTTGGGTAATTTCCAAGAGTAAATCCCAAGAGTAGCACCTCATTACACAGCACAAACAGGCAATGGAGAACAATGCCAGTCCCAAAGAACTTGCTGTCAATCTAATGGGGAGAGCCAAAGAGGGAGGAGGTTGGACAGAGACAGTGAGAGGCAGAAACAGAAAGGTGATAGGACTGCATCACCCACCAAATCAGAGGCTGGTCTCAGTTGTCTAGCCCCCCAGTTCAGTTGATTGATTCAGGCTGCCAAATGCATTACTGTGGGGAGAAGAATACATTGCATACCCTGCAGAGGAGGGGAAAAAAATTAATACAGCTAAAGTGATTCCTAAACTAGGATAGCTCATAACAAAGCTGCATTATGTCAGGCAAAATTTATACTGGTGTTGCCCTGTTATTCTTAATACCCTCTTTCTTTCATGAATCAAAAAAAAAGAGATTACTATTGCTGTATAGTGTATAGACACACATTAATTTCTATCAATATTTTCTATTGAGATGAATTACTCTGGCCCTAGGCTACATAGTGCATCTTTTTTTTTTCACAGACTTTTACTGTGCATAAAGGCATATGATTATCAAAATTCATGGCAAGTTCTTCCATCGTCTATCTCAACACTCAGCAGAGAGTCTTGAGATCAAAGCTTTAGTGTTCCAGGTATTGCCAAGGGAGTGGCCACGAATGACATCTTGACCCACCTGTAGGATAAACAATATAGCACCATAAAAAGTAGCTGACAAAAATCTGCAGCACATGGATGATACCTGCTGGTCATTTAGTACCACAGGATCGAATCCTGAAGTATGGAGATTTCTTTTAGCGCCTTTTAGTGCTATGATGTTCATTGGCCTCAGTGAAACTGATATACGGCATGCTACCTTGCATTCATCTTGTAACTCAGACTGTGATATGTGCTGAGGTCAGCTTTGAGTCCCTTTTGTAAAAGCCAGCAGAGCACACAGCACCACAGGTAGTAATCAGGCCTCTGTCTCCTTGTATGAGTAAACACTTTGGGAAAAAAATGTTAAGGGTCTGTAGATTAGCCATGAATTCAACCAATGCATGCAGCAAGTAACACTAGGTATCAGTGTTGCAGAAAGTGAGAAACAAGGTAAGCCAGATATAGGCAGAAGTTTGCCAGATATAGCCTAAATACCACTCCTGGACTACAGAGAAATTGCTGGTGACATGCAGAAGGCCATATATGACTCTCTTTGCTTTCACATGCTTGTTCACTTCCTCACATTTGGCAGAAAACGAATATTAAATGAAAAAAAGAAAAATACCAGGCATCTTTCTGTCACATTGAAAACTTGAAACCAGCTTTGGATACTGGACGCACCATACAGAGACCATTTCAAAACAGCTACCTCATTCCCTGTGACTTACCCAAAAAAGACCTGGTCTTCTCTGGAAGTGGTATAGCAAATAGAAACTGTAAGTATAGTTGCCAACTCAACTCTTGCTCTGAATGACTTTCTGATCTGTAGTATCAGAAGGCACTGGTTATCAGTACTTACATATTTGCCCAAACACAGTGGTACACAATAAATAACTTTCTGTTTGGGTTCTCAAAGGGCATGTTTACCTCTTTGCACCCTTTGGGGGAGTATAATTCACCCATACAGCATTGCATGACACATATGAATATGCCAGTTTGGCAACAAGAGCATCAAGAAATCTCCTGCTTCTCCCAGAGGTGAAAGCACGAGAGGTCTCCCTGCCTCACAGAAACTAAGGTAGCAAAGAAAAAATAACAAACAAAATATACTTGCTCAAAGTCACAAAACAAGTTGGCAGCAGAGCCAACAACAAATGCAACCCAGATGTCCTGGATTCCACCTCCTCCCTACATTGTGCTGCCTCTCTTAGCTCAGTGCTGGAATGAAATATTTTACATTTACTCATCCCTCTTTCTCCTTTGTCAATAGAAATTAAATCAGGCATCTGACTGCCCAAGCCTTGAATACTCCAAAGGTTTCCAAGGCTTGCAGTGAAGTCAGCCAACATTTCTATTGAATCCAGCCCTAATGGACAACTAAATGTGATTTCTCTGCCAACTAGCCTATCAGTGCAAAACTCATCTAAGCACATATTGCATTTATATAGATAAACATTGTAGATATATATTGCATGACTTTGCAAACAACTACTAGCTACAAAAACACTGTTCTTGCAACTCAGATGAGCAGTCAACAAACTCATCTATTACTGTTTTTAAAAAAGGTAAAATACTGCATCATTACTTTTTGTAACTATACATTTAAAACAAGCCTCCATACCTTTTTACTTTATTGAAAGGTAGGAAAGTCTTTGGATGATTCTTGCATTGAACCCACTCAGGTCTGTTCAAAGGCTTATGGCTAATCAGCACTAATTTTCCATTATTTTGTGGATGGAATGTCCAAATGTGTACAATTGGCTTGGTAATCTATCTATAGTATTTGTGGAGGGCTACTTCTATGTATTTTCCAAAAGTACTGTGTATCTCGTTTTCATGGGAATAAGTCATGTCCTGTCAGCAAAATCATTACTGGTGTCAGGCCAAGATGAATCCAGGTCTCTGAGCAGTGGAACACACTCTTACTTGCCTTTTTTTCCCACCCTCGAGGCAAATGCCACTCCATTTCTCCTGCCTGTCATCATAAAAATCCATCTGAGAATTGTAGGTGTTGTGTGGCTGTTGCTATAATGTGCCAATGTGCTGCTGTGGCTACTGATGGGTACTTTGGGGGAGCTGGACAGGAGTGAAAAAGAAACGCAACACTGCACATTGCATCCTTCTTTCATCTGAGCACCTGAGGGGCATGACAGTGGGAACAGAAACTTCAGTAGCTGTAGGTCACCCTAAATACTTCACTCCTCTTTTGACTATAGTTGGGGTTTTTTTGGTTTGTTTTTTTTTTACTAGAAAACAAATGCAAACAGTATTTTGCATTCAGCCTTCCAAGCAGAGGTCTCTGCCCTTCCATAGGACAGCAGCAGCGGATCCCATATACAGCAAGATTTCAGTGCTCATACTCAGTTGTTCTGTGTGCCTCCACCACTTTGTACAAACACACATGGTGGTAATTGCATTCACAGTTCTGTTCCAGCCAACAAGGGTTTATTATGACTGAGAATTTCTGAGTTCTTCTAGACAATGAAACAAACCAAAATGCAGCCCAGAAAAGCCCCCCTCCTTTCTCTGTAAAAATTGTTTCCACCAATTTCCTTGCTACTGCCACCTCCGCCTTGCTCAACTTTCTTGACACAAAGCTTGTAAGTTCTCTGAAGCACATCCAGGTTAAGAGGCTATGGATCACCTAACATGTTAGGGACCTTTGCCTGCCATAAGGCTGCAGCAGCGATAAATGACAAGAATAAGTCTTAACAAATATGGATGTGTTGTGCCATTTCTGTGCAATAATAGTAAGTTTGACTGATTTGAGGCAGCCTTCGTGCCAGGGACATTGCCTTCTGCAAAACCTCTGCAGAGCAAGAAACTCTCACTCCTCAAAGCTGTTGCAGCCAGGTCAAGGACATTGCTCCTTGCTGCAATATGTCGGTGCCAACTTAGCAAGTCCTAGCTCACTTCCTCTGAGCATGAAGACTCTGGCTGGTCTCGCACGCAGTTCCAATTGTGTCCAAGAGCCAAAACCTTATTGCAGTCCATCTCCGTCTCCTCATAAGAATGGAGCTACTGGAGGAGTTAGCATGGTCTGTTTGTGCTGGTGTGACAGCCAGCTCCTGTTTTGGATTAGAAGATGACTGTTTTCCCTCCCTCTCTATACCTTATCAGTTATTTAAATGAGAATTTTTTGTAGGAAGGAGAAAATGTTCCGGGCTTTTTATACCTCTTTTGCCCTCCCTCTGCTCTGGTGCAAACGAAAGCCCCAGATCAGGTTCGTGGCTTCTATCTGTGTGTGCTGCCCAGAGGCCTGACTTTCGTCAGCAGGGACGTGGAATAACATTGTGATAGTGGAGAGGTTCATGCAGCACCTGAACCTACCTACAGTACCCCACACAGAGGACTTCTGGCAGAAGATCAGCTTTCAGTGCATGTCACAACTTGGGAGAGCATTGCAAAAGCACTTCTTCTCTATCACAGGGCAGGGTGGAGATCTGCTGACTCCAGTCCTCATTTTTCAAAGCAGGGCAGAGGCTGAATATGAACCACCAGCGAGCCCAAAACACAAAGGAATGCAAATAAATTCATAAAACACAGCTGAGAATGATGAGGGCAGCAGTCAGCAGAAACACCCCTAACACCTTGACTGCTCTGAGGACTGCTGTGTATCTCACTGCTTACATGCCCATACAGCTCTATGGCACCTGTGTCTGATGCAACATGTACAAGGTGTTTCCCCTGGGCTGGAAAGGCTGTGGGTGCCCACGGGGCCAGGGAGGGGTTTTGCTGCATGGGGTTGTCTCACCCACACTGGTTTACATTCTTTTGTGGCTGGACGTGGCTGTTCTCTCAATGTCCTTGAGATAAAATCCAAACCCACTGGTTTTCCTTCTTTGGCATTTATTTCTGTCCCTTCTTTGGGGTCTTCTTTGACTCTACTACTGCACCCTGAGGGTTTGCAGGTACCATTAGGCAGTCATGCAGAGGCACTGGCAATGGGGTGTGCTGTGGCCTGCCCTGCTCCCAAATCTCTCTTTCACAACAGGCTACCTTCTCTCCAACACTGCCTCTGCTGGGCAGACTGACCCCAGAGATACCAGCCTGCAAAGGACTTCAAGACAGGTTTGTTGCAAGCTTCTTTTGCAAACGCTGTATGAATTTTTTGTATGAACTTTTCTTCAGGAAAAAAAACAACCCAAACCAACAAAACCCCAACAAAACCCAACAACAAACAAACAACACTCTAGGAACTGAAAATAGGATATCGGATTTTTTTCCACAGGTTTCCCTAACCAAGCCTTACCATCAGTTGTGGTCCACATCCAACAAGTTAATCCAGCTCAGCTATTTCAACACCCTTCTTGCAGATCACTTTGCATCCCTCCAGTAATGAGTGCCCGAATGCCCCTGCCAGTACTATGCTGCCAGGCTGAGCACCATTTAACTGCATGCAAACACCTCACCTGCCGAACCATCAACCCATCTCCTCTGCCATCTGCCCACCACAGCCCTTTGTGCTGCTGCCTCCCGGTCCTAAGCTGAAAGACAAGGATTGCAATCCAAGGAGAGAGAGATTTCTGCATTTGTATGTCAATGTGCTGCAGAGCCTGTAGGTTGACTGGGGTGTCATCTTGCCAAGCACTAACTGGGTACACAGCAAATGCTGCTGACACATGAAGCTATGTGTGCTAGCCTCAAAATGACAAAACACTACTGCCCTCCAAATGGCATTTATGGTACCAGATTCCCTCTACCTACATCTGCAGAGACCCTGCCATTGTGGGACACAGTATCTTCCAATACCCCCTGAGCAGTCTGGCCTCTAAATGAGCATACACCATGCCTCCCTGTACCCACCCATGCTCCCAGCCTTGCTGTGCTCAGCAACAGAAGTGGAGCAACCACCAGGTCTCTAGGAGGAGCCTCATGGACTAAGGTTGTTCACATGGTTGGGATGTGATGGGTTCTGCAGGACCTGAACTGGTTACCCATAGTGGAAAAGCAGAAATAGGGAGCAAAGGAAAGGAGGAATAGCTCCTAAGAAAATGTGCTATGGACAGTTTGTTTAGGCTCCTCAAAAACTCCTGACAGCTGCTCTGATCTCCTCACCATGAGACCCAGGCATGATTTGTTGTCACATGCACCAAGCACCCTGTTTTCTTTCTAAGAAATAAGTTAGTATGTTTAGGAGAAATTATATTCATTCTTGAGCTTATTTGCAAGTGCTAGACTTATTCTCTGGGCTTTAAGGTTTATTTAGAATAAATAAAGTTTATATATTTGTTTGGTGAAGCATGCAATAAGTTATAATTATGCAATTAATGCCCTAATCTCTGCGATGAGTTTTCCTGCCTTAATCCAGTAATGTAACCCAAAAGCCTCTCTTCCAATCTCTCAGAAAGATAATTTTTAAAAGAAATAGATTATTTCTCCTCCTATCTCTATTCAAATCATTCAATTCACAGATTCCTCTGAAGACTGAAGTAGTTGTTAAATCCACTGTGGACACATAATTCAAACGCAGATGTAAGATCACAGTGCCATTACCAAGTGTATTCCTTTCATAACAGTTCTGTGAGGGTTCTGCCTCCATCCAGTTCAGTAAATCACTGAAATGAATCATAGAATCATAGAATGGTAAGGTTGGAAGGGACCTCAAGGATCATCTAGTTCCAACCCCCTGCCATAGGCAGGGACACCTCCCACTAGTACAGGTTACTCAAGGCCTCATCCAATCTGGCCTTGAACACATCCAGGGAGGGAGCATCCACAACCTCCCTGGGCAACCTGTTCCAGTGCCTCACCACCCTTACTGTAAAGAACTTCCTCCTAACATCTAGTCTAAATCTCCCCTCTGCCAGTTTAAGCCCATTGCCCCTTGTCCTGTCATTGCAGGACCTTGTAAATAATCCTTCCCCAGCCTTCCTGTAGGCCCCCTTCAGATACTGGAAGGCTACTATCAGGTCCCCTCGAAGCCTTCTCTTCTCCAGGCTGAAGAGCCCCAACTCCCTCAGCCTGTCCTCATAGGAGAGCTGCTCCAGCCCTCTGATCATCTTTGTGGCCCTCCTCTGGACCCGCTCCAACACTTCCATGTCCTTCCTGTGCTGAGGGTTCCAGAACTGCACACAGTACTCCAGGTGGGGTCTGACGAGAGCAGAGTAAAGGGGCAGAATCACCTCCCTTGCCCTGCTGGCCACGCTTCTCTTGATGCAGCCTAGGACTCGGTTGGCTGTCTGGGCTGCATGTGCACACTGCAGGCTCATGTTGAGCTTTTCATCAACCCAGACTCCAAGGTCCTTTTCCTCAGGGCTGCTCTCCAGCCATTCACCACCCAGCCTGTATTTGTGCTTGGGATTGTGCCTACCCAGGTGCAGGACCTTACACTTGGCCTTATTGAATTTCATCAGGTTGGCCTGGGCCCAACTCTCCAGCCTGTCCAGGTCCCTCTGGATGGCATCCCTGCCCTCTAGCAAGTCGACTGTGCCACACAGCTTGGTGTCATCTGCAAACTTGCTGAGGGTGCACTCCATTCCTCTGTCCATGTCACTGACAAAGATGTTAAACAGCACTGGTCCCAGCACTGACCCCTGAGGGACACCACTTGTCACTGGTCTCCAGGTGGACATTGTGCCGTTGATCACCACTCTCTGGGTTCGACCATCCAGCCAATTCCTTATCCAGCGAGTGGTCCATCCATCAAGTCCATGTTTTTCCAGTTTGGTGACCAGGATGTCATGTGGGACAGAGTCAAATGCTTTACTCAGGTCCAGGTAGATGACATCAGCTGCCTTTCCCTTGTCCACTGTCGCTGTGACTTCATCATAGAAAGCCACTAAATTTGTCAGGCAAGATCTGCCCTTGGTGAAGCCATGCTGGTTCCCACCAATCACCTCTGCTTTGTTTTCCATTTGCCTTAGCAGGACTTTCAGCAGGATCTGCTCCATGATCTTGCCAGGCACAGAGGTGAGGCTGACTGGTCTGTAGTTTCCAGGGTCATTCTTTTTACCCTTCTTGAAGATGGGTGTTATGTTTGCCCTCCTCCAGTCAGCAGGAACTTCACCAGTCTGCCATGACTTTTCAAATATGATGGACAGTGGTTTGGCAACTTCATCTGCCAGTTCCCTCAGGACCCGTGGGTGGATCTCATCAGGCCCCATGGACTTGTGCACATTTAGGTTTCTTAGGAGCTCATAAACGTGATCTTCTACTATAGTAGGCAGATTTGCCTGCTCCCAGTCCTCACTTTTACCCTCTGCAACTTGGACATTGTGGTTGGAGCCCTTGCTGTTGAAGACTGAGGCAAAGAAGTCATTGAGCACCTCAGCCTTGTCCATGTCCTTTGTCAGCAGCTCTCCATTTTCCTTCTGTAAGGGTCCCACATTGTCCCTAGTTCTCCTCTTCTCACTAATATACCTGAAGAAGTTCTTCTTGTTCCCTTTAATGTCCCTGGCCAGATTCAATTTTAGCTGTGCCTTACCTTTCCTTACCACAGCTCTGGCTGCACGAACAGTATCTTTGTACTTGTCCCATGTCCCCTGTCCTCGCTTCCATTCTCTATAAGCTTTCTTCTTGCTTTTAAGTGTATTTAAATGTCCCTTTATAAATGCTTGCTTGTGAGGTAACTTTCAGAAGTCTGTTTTACACCACCAGAAGTCTGTTTTCTAGTCCAACATGTGCCCCAAAAGAAGAGAGTGATAGCAGAGCCTTCATGACCATTCTGCTAGCACTTTCTGTGGGAAGTGTGATTAGTTAGTATCACAGCTGCATGCATCATTGCCTTTGTAACCATCCATTACCATGAGCAGAAATGCTGTTTGTAGTCATTGTCATGTGAAAATGTCCCAGTTTGCCTCCAAAATGGTCCCTGCCTATCTGGTTATTTTTGTTAGGCACTGAGTTGTTCAAGCTATTCATTGCGCAAATAATTTTTTTCTCACAATCAATCCATTATGTGAAAAAGTCAAGAAGTGCAAGGACGTGCTTCATACAAAAATCAATGCAACCTTTCACTAAAGCATAAATCATATCATCTCTGACATATATGAAAATATTTGGGGAATGCTTAATGACATTTCTATGTTCTTTTAACTTACTTGCTTTCAGCTGATTTTAGGAGCAGGAGTAGCTCAGCCCACACCAGAAAACACCAGCAACTGAAACTACTGTCTTTCTCCTGAGAGTTTTACAGACCTTTGACTCATATACCTCCCAATAAACACAAACAAAGAAAAAAATCAACCCGATCATTTGGACACTTATCTGATCTGAGGGAGAGCTGCAAATTACCTCTGAAGTTCATCAAAAGCTGATTTCTAACTATTTTTCAAAATAAAGATGCCTAACTGCACAGAATCACACAGTAACAATTCAGGTTGGAAAAGACCCTCAGGATCATGAAGTCCAACAGATAATTCTACTCTATAAGGTTCACCCTAAACCATATCCCAAGCACCATATCCAAATGACTTTTAAACACATCCAGGGTTGGTGAGTCCACCACCTCCCCAGACACCCCATTCCAATGCCTAATCACGCAGGAAAAATGTTTTCCTAACATCCAGTCTAAACCTACCCAGTCACAGCTTGAGGCCATTGCCTCTTGATTTATCACTAACTACCTGTGAGAAGAGACCAGAACCAACCTCTCCACAATGTCCTTTCAGGCAGCTGTAGATAGTGATGAGATCTCCCCTCAGTTTCCTCTTTTTCAAACTAAACAGCCCCAGATCCTTCAGTTGCCCTTCATAAGATTTATCACACTTAGGTATTTTTCCCCTTCAGAATATAATGCCAACATCAAATAAAGCAGTTCTCACTGTGTAGAAAAGTTATTATCCCATTTTCTACCAAACTCTAATTTTACCTCCTGCAAGTGTGTCCTTTGAATTTCTTCTCATGCCAAACTTTCCATTTTGCAATTTGCTCTAAATAATTCTGCTGAAGTTGGATCTTTGGATTAAAATGAGAATGACATGAGGCAAGGAAAAGTAGAGTTCCTGCATGTACTTATTTTGAGGGCTGACAATCAAAGCGCTGGGAGCTGGGGCAAACCATGCAGCTAGTAAATTAAGAGGTGACCTGTGGAGAGCTGAATGACATTAGCTTTCTAGGGCTGGCACAGGGTGTGGGATACTTAAGGAAAATAAGGATGGCAGGACTTACAACAGATAGGAACTTCTAGGGGTCACTGCAAAGCAGATTTTGTATCTATAGTTTATTAGACTATTTCGCTAGGATTTGTAGAAATGGGATAAAATACATGCAGCTTGAGACTTTGGCTTTTCAGTGCTGGCTGGCTGAGGCTGCAAACAGACCACTCTTCAAGGGGAGAGGGCTGGAGAGTTCAGTGAGCAGGTAGAAAAGTATTTCAAGTCAGATGGCTGCACGGGTAACAGCTGCTCCCTTGCTCCTGCGAATGTCAGGCACAGCCCAATACTATCAAAATCAAGTAGTGTTTGTTCTCCTAACTACAGAGAAGAAATAACATTTGCTCAGCAGTGAAGAATAGTTACTAAGTCTTTGGGGTCTTGAGCATTTATCAGCAGGCTTGGAAAATATATAAACCTTATCTCCTTGTTTGTGTTTTTGAAAAACAGATAACTTCGGCCTCTGAAGACACTGCTATCTTTATTGGGCAGATGAAGCGGGCTTGGTGGCTGCTCTTCTTCAGGCACTTGCATTCCTTGCTCCATGGAATTTCACTGGGATTTGGGCTGTTACCGTGGCCTGGACTCAATCCCTGCAGAGCTGCCGTCTCTGTGCCATGAGAGCAGATGGGTCCCCTATCAGTTACCTTGGCTTATTTATTACTTGCATGCTGTAATAATCCTAACGTATTTTGACTTGTTCAAGACACTCTGGACTACAGATTTGATCAGATTTGAATAGAGTTCCCCTTCTCTGACAGAAAATTACAGACCTGTTCTCTGCATGTTTTCCAGGTATTTGGCTACCTGTAGCTTCCTTCCAGGATGTAAGCATGTTGGCAGGAAGTTTTTGGAACATGAAAAGTCCTCTCCTATCCTGAAGCTTTGGTTTTCAATATAAAATAATTCATTCCAGCCTTGATTTTAAAGAATGGAGTTAAATGAGCAAATGTGTGGATTTAGAAAGTTTCCCTAGGTGCAGCCATATTCTTCCCACACCAGAGCTAGGCACAGCTGCAGGGCATCCAAAGGACCTCTCCTGCCACAAAAGCATTGTCTTGATTTTGTTGTCAAGATATGGCACCCTAGTCTTTGTAGGGTTTAATCTTATCTCTGTCAGGAGCTGAATCCCCTTATACTGCTCAGCGTTGTTCCACCACTTGGCTTTGGAGAGAGAAGCCTGCTAGGCAGATTGAAGTTACAGCAAAGGGAAGCAGGAAAGGCAATAGCTGTCAGATGATGTCAGGAAAACAGTTTTTAAGTGCAGTAATGCTCAAGGATGTGGCAAACTGCCTGAAAACAAAAGCTCACCCTTGCTCCATCTGCCTGTGCCAGTGCAGAGAGCAGGTTCTTTCCTCAGAGTGGGGCTAAAGCTGAGGCCTTTTGAAACCCCACTGATTTAGACTGAACATGCAACATGGAGCCCAGAAACACAGCAAGTTGTTTTTCTAGAGCTAGAAACTGATTTTTCCAGGGCATATTTTGCTGCTCCCTGATGCGAAGGACATT